>PVKP010052712.1:0-12309 GCA_004027715.1 Plecturocebus donacophilus | reverse complement strand
TGGGGCACCCCAGCCCCCTCAGCTCTGGGACGGGCCTGGCTGGGCACCCTGGGCTAAGCGGCAGTCCTCTGAGTCCCAAGGCGCTCCTGTGAGAAAAGGGGTCCCAGTGGAGGGGGCATGGGGCTCTGCACTGTGGGGCAGACAGTAAGTGCTTAGTTGGTGTGATGACCTGGTCGCCCTGCCCCTCTCACCTGCCAGAATGTGGGGGTTAGGGCAGGAGGGAGTGGGAGCAGGAGGAGGTCAGCGGCTGCTCTCCCCCCACTCCCCCTCCCTGGGCCTCTCACTCCAGACCTTATTTGGCCATAACCCAGTACGCACCTGGGGACCACAGCCCTGCCTGTCACTCAGGCCAAGAATAGCAACACTCAGGCCCCCGCCAGGCTGTCTGGGACCTGCGATGGGACAGGCGACAGGCACGGGGTGGCGGGGGGCAGGGGCACAGGGAGAAGGGGAGAGACACAGAGAGATAGAGGGGAGAGACTGTGAGCTGAGGAGAGACTGAGAGAGACCTTGGGAGAGACAGACCGCTAGCCAGATTAATAAAAAAGAGAAGGGAGAATAATCAAATAGCTGCAATAAAAAACGATAAAGGGGATATCACCACTGATCCCACAGAAGTACAAACTGCCATCAGAGATTACTACAGACAGCTCTACTCACATAAACCAGTAAACCAGGAAGAAGTGGATAAATTCCTAGACACTTGTACTCTACCAAGACTAAACCAGGAGGAACTTCAAACCCAGAATAGACCAATAACAAGGGCTGACATACAGGCAGCGATCAATAGCCTACAACCAAAAACAGTCCAGGTCCAGATGGGTTCACAGCCGAATTCTACCAGACATACAAAGAGGAGCTGGTTCTATTCCTTCTGAAACTGTATCAAACAATACAAAAGGAGGGAATCCTCCCTAACTCATTTTATGAGACCAACATCATCCTGATACCAAAACCAGGCAGAGACTCAACTAAAAAAGAAAACTTCAGGCCAATATCCATGATGAACATCGACGCAAGTCTTCAATAAAATACAAACAGATTGCAACAGCACATCAAGAAGCTTATCCATCATGATCAAGTGGGCTTCATCCCAGGGATGCAAGGCTGGTTCAACATATGCGAATCCATAAATGTAATCCATCACGTAAACGGAACCAAAGACAAAAACCACATGATTATCTCAATAGATGCAGAGAAGGCCTTTGATAAAATTCAACAGCGCTTCATGCTAAAAACTCTCAATAAACTAGGTATCGACGGAACGTATGGTAAAATGATAAAAGCTATATATGACAAACCTACAGCCACCCTGGAGTTGGGGTGTCCACACCCCCAGCAGCATTCCCTCCGCTGTGGGCTTTTCACCTTACAGCCTGCCCTCTGACCTTGGGAAAACTTGCAGACCAGAGCGTGCCACACCCTGCTCCCTGCGTGGCCAGGGCTTTTGCGAGTGTGTCCTACGGGGTGTCAGCTCCACCTTGCTGGGGTGTCACGGGCAGCCTGAACCGCCTGCCGGGGCACACCCCAAGTGGGAGAACCCCTGCTCCCTGCGCCTGAGTCCCCCACTTCTGCGGTGCCTAGTGGGTGTCACCGGGTCTAGCCAGGCCCCTGGGCACCTTCCACTCACTCCTGCCTCCTCACCTCCCAGGGCCCCCCAGGCTCAGACCCTCCTCTCCATCGCCCTCAGGGGCCTGGCTCAAGCCCTGCTTCACCCCTCTAGACTCCTCCTAGCCTCCCCGTGGGCCTCCTGGCCTCTAGTCCCCCCTCCATTCTGTCCCTGCAGCTCCAGAGGGGTTTCTGCACCCAGAGCTGAACTGCCCAGCTCCAGGCTGCCCTCAGAGGTCTCGCCTGGTTGGGTTCCTGGCCAGGACCCACCCTCCTCCTTCGTCGCCTCCTCAAATAACTCACCTCCTCAAATAACTCCGGTGATAAACAGCCGCAGCGTTCCAGGTCTCATGGGGTGACTTCCAATTCTGGAGCGCCCTTCCCTGCGCCGCCAGCCTCTGCAGAGCCCTCTGCAGTCTCCCGTGGCTGGTCTTGTCTCTCTCCCGGCGTTCCTTCTGTGTCCTCTGGTCCCTCTGTGCCCCGTGGGGACCCCGTACAAGCCCCCACAGCTGGGACAGGAGCACTTGGTGTCCTCTAGTCTTCCCACTGGAGGCAAGCTGGGACGGTGGACAGACTCTGCCCGTCTGCACGGGTGTCCCTCCTCCGCTGTGGGGACCCTTGTGATGACACGGGGCCCACCGGGGATTCAGGACACTCTCCCGGTCTCAAGGTCAGCTGGCTGGCAGCCTCAATCCCACCTGTACCCTCACTTCCCCTTGACTGTGTAACACAGCATATTCACAGGCTCTGGGGACTAGGAGAGGGCATTTCAAAAATTATATTGATTATAATTATTATTATTTTGAGACAGAATCTCACTCTGTCACCCAGGCTGGAGTGCAGTGGCGTGATCTCGGCTCACTGCAGCCTCCGCCTCCTGGGTTCTAGTGAGTCTCCTGCCTCAGCCTCCGGAGTAGCTGGGATTACAGGCGCTCACCACCACACCCGGCTAATTTTTGTATTTTTAGTAGAGATGGAGTTTTATCATGTTCACCAGGCTGGTCTTGAACTCTTGACTTCAGGTGATCCACCTGCCTCGGCCTCCCAGAGTGCTAGGGTTACAGGCATGAGCCATTGGCCTCACATCCCACTTATTTTTTATTTTTTTCTAGAGACAGGGTCTTGCTGTGTTGCCCAGGCTGGTCTCATACTTATGGGCCTCAGCCTCCCAAAGCACTGTGATTACAGGCATGGCCACCACATCTGGCCAGGGTGTGCACAGCTTTGGGACCGCTGTTCTCCCACCTACCAATCAGTGGAATAGAATCGAGAGTCCAGAAGTCAACTCAGGCATGGTGGCTCACACCTATAATCCCAGCACTTTGGGAAGGCGAGGCAAGCGGACTGCTTGAGGTTAGGAGTTCAAGACCAGCCTGGGCAACAGAGTGAGATCCCATCTCTACAAAAAAAGTGTAAAGAAAGCAGCCAGGTATGGTGGTCCCAGCTACTTGCAAGGCTGAGGCAAGAGGATCACCTGAGCCCAGGAGTTCAAGGCCGCAGTGAGCTGTGACTGACTCACTGCATTCCAGCCTGGGTGACAGAGTGAGACCCTGCCTCAATCAATCAATCAATCAATCAAAGAAGTAACCCCTGCTTTCTCCTTAGCAGTTACCCCCAAGGAACCCAGGAGATGGAACTGGTATGTTTGCTGCTGGCCTCTCCTGCAGGGGAGGAATGTGAGCCCCAGGGGACACAGACTTGAGTTGTTTTCTGCTGTGTCCCTGATGAGGAAACTGAGGCCCAGTGGTGAGAAACTGGCATGAGGTGGCGGAGAACCAGGAGGGGTCCTGGGCTCTCACCCAGCCCACCAGGGTGTCTGGCCTCTCAGGTAAGTGGGAGGCACTGGGCGGAAGGGCCCAGAAGGGCAGGGCAGTCAGACATCGGCCAGGCCAGCAGCGAATCAGCAGGTTTATTGAGGCAGCAGCGGCAGTGGGGAGCAGGGCTGTGGGGAGGGGACGGGCCTACCCCGGGTCCATGAATGCAGGCCTTTCCCAGGCACGCAGTGTACACAGGAGGACGATGCGCAGGAACCGTGCTGTGGACACGATGGTCAGCTGTGGTCAGTCTGTCCGCAGCCAGCAGCCCTTCTCCTCCACCTCCTTGGTCACCACCAGCAGCACCTCACACAGGCCCTGGGCCAGCGCAGCTGCCAGGAAGGCCCTGGGTGGGAGAAATGGGGAGACTGAGGCTTGGCCAGCCGTGGCATTCCCTCCGGGGAGTGGGGTTTCAGGATGGAGCCCGTGGTCTTGGAATCGCCCGTGCGGGGCTTACCTGACTCCATCCTCGTCCCCCAGGGCCTCGGGTGCCCGAAGCTTGGAGTCCAGGTTGTAGTAGACGCCGTCCACCTGGCGCAGGGCCACCCAGTGCCGCCGCCGCAGGGGCAGTGACAGCAGCCCCAGGGACACGGGCGACGGTAGGTTCAGGATCAGCCCCAGCACCTGGGGCAGGGCCAGCTGGGACAGGGGCCTGTGTGGGCAGGGGGGAACACCACCATCAGGGCCTGCTCCGCCCACCTGCTGGTGAAATGTTGGGGAGCATGTGGGGCCCAGGCTGGTGGCAGTGGGGGGCCTCCTGATCCCAGCCAGGGGCGTTCCTTAATCAGTCACCCTGGTTCCTGACACTCATCTGTTCACCCAGCCACTCAAACAAACCTCCCACACATGCAGCCGCCAACCAGACCTGCCATCCACCCACCGCCCACCCAACTCACATCTGCCCTTCACCAACCACCATCACTCCGTCTATCCAGCCACCCACCCATCAACTTCTCCACTCCTCACACAGCCACCCAGGATCCACCCACGATCCGCCCACCCCACTGATCCCAGCCACCAGCCAACTCCCCAACGACGATTCACACTCACCCCCATCTATGCACCCACTTTCCATCCTTCACACACACCCGCCCCACCTCCCCGCCAGCCACCCACCACCATCACCATCCAGCTAGCCATCTACTGCTCCCCACCCACGCAGCCAGCCACCACCCAACAGCGACCCCGCCACGCCCCCCATTCCTCACCTACTCTGCCATCGGTCTACCCCTGATGCACCAGCCACTGGCCAGCCAGCCATCAAAACCTCCCATTCATCCACCCAACTCCCCAGCCTCCTGTCTGCCGTCCACTGTCCACGAACACCCATCCCTTCATACCCTCATCCAACACATCCAACCGCCCACGCAGCATTCACCCAGTAACCACCATCCACCCAGCATCTCAGCCCATTGACCGCCTAATCTCCCCCACCAACCAGTCAGCACCAGTCTCCCCACATCCATGCCCACCACCCTCCCAACAGGCTTACGCTACAGGGCGCCCTCGGTGCCCGGCCCAGCACGTGGTGTGCTGCTCTGGGGCCTACCTTCTCCTGTCCCACCACACGGCGGCCAGGCCCAGCCCCTGCAGGGCGGCCATGATCACGTTGACGTCATAGTTGCCGGTGCCCAGGAGGCTGCGGTGAGGGTTCAGCCGGGAGTCTGGGGCCAACCTGGTAGTGGGGATGGCCAGAGCTGAGTTGGGCACCCCTGGAAAGACCACCTCACAAAATGGGGGTCCCAGGAGCCACAAGTTGCCTCGACCTTTGACTCTCCCCACTTCAGACTCCACAACTCATCTACCCTCAAGTCCCGTCTCTCCTGCCCTGACTCTGCCCTGTCCCCAAGGCCCCAGAGGAGCTTTGTCTTCTCCCCCAGCCCCCAGTCTCTCCCTCCAGTCCATTCCCCCGAGGCCCTGGGCCTCCACTGCTCACAGGCCTCTCATGGCTCCCAGCGCCCCTGGACAAAGTCCCCATCCCTTGGCCAGTCCCTTCCTCTGTCCGTCAAGACCCGCCTCAGATGTCACATCCTCTGAGAGGAGCCTCCTGACCTCCAGGTTGGGTCAAGGTCCCCTCTGGGCTGCCCCAGTGAACTGAGAACCTCGATGAGGACAGCTGCCCGAATCACCCTGACTGACACCGCCTGCTCCTCCCACGGGGCAGCCCCGCCCTTCCCTGCTCACAGCCCACTCTGCTGCCTCATTTCCCCCAGGACAGAGTCCCATGAGGTCCTGCATGGTCTGGCCCTGGTGGCCTCACCTCAGAGCCTCAGCCCCCTCCTTCCTGGCCCTGTCCCCAGCCACATCCCCTGTGGGGCACCCCCCACCCAGGAAGGCTCTTCTGCCAGCCAACACTTGCATCTCTGGGCCCTGCCTCTGAACAGCTGCACATCTGTTCCCTATCTGGGCCCTGGGAGAGCAGGGCAGGGGAGGAAAAGGCTCCTGTGTGTGTGTTTCCCTGGCCTCCCTCAGGCCAGCACTCATGTATCAGTCATCTCAGGGTCTCCAGCATTGGCTCTGGCATGAAAGAGCTGATGGGTCCTTGTTCTGAATGACAGAGATGAATATACCCCATAATAATCAGTCTGAGAGACTGAGACTCTTAGGATATCCGGGAGCCACAGGAGGCTTCGAGCAAGGGGCAGAGGAGGCAGGGCTATCTCCGGGTGTAGAAAGACCCTCTAGAGTCATGTGGGGACTGAGGGAGGTGACAGACGGAGGTCATGTGCATGCTGGGCAGGAGAGGGTCAGCCCTGAGCTAGGGCCAGGGACGTGGGGACAGAGAGAAGGGAGTGAGATGATAAAGGCGTATGTTTGTTTGAGACAGGGGCTTGCTCTGTTGCCTGGCTCACTGAAACCTCTGTCTCCCGGGTTCAAGCAATTCTCCAAAGGAGCTGGGACTACAGGTGTGTGCTACCACGCCCAGCTAATGTTTTTTAAATTTTTTAGTAGAGACAGGGTTTCACCCTGTTGGCCAGGGCGGTCTCAAACTCCTGACCTTAAGTGATCCACCCACCTTGGCCTCCCAAAGTGCTGGGATTCCAGGAGTGAGCCACCATGCCCGGCTAAAGAGTGATGTTTGACATGGTGAATAGTGAAGAGGAATATTCCAGGCTGGCAGAGAAGGCAGCTACACCAGGCAGAAAGAAGTACTTGCAGGTCCAGAGGCCGCACAGTGGGGCCTCTGCTATGAGGAGGGCCCAGAGCAGGGCGGGGCATGTTTAGGATGGACTGGAGAGCTGTGACAGTGCTCAGATAAGAGACCCTGAAGCTGGGTGAGCCTGTAATCACAGCTACTGGGGAGGCTGAGGTAGGAGAATCACTTAAGCTTGGGAGCTCGAGACCAGCCGAGCAACACAGCAAGACCTCGTCGCTAAACGAAAGAACCACCGGATTGGGGCCTGGCTGGGGCTGAAGCCACAGGGACAGACATCTCCCCAGTGTCTAGCTTAGACAAGTGAGCAGGGTGGGGGCAGAAGCAAGCCCCAGGCTCAGCGCCTGCCTGCTGCTCCAGGGCTGGGGTGGGTGACGGTCACCTCTTGCAGATCTCATCGGCAGCCTCCTGGCTAAAGAGCTGCTGCTGCAGCACGTTGTTGAGGGCGTGGACGGCACACAGCTCCAGGCGCTGCCGTTCGTGGTACACAGAGGGCGGACTCGGCTGTGCTCCCGGGGCCTGGGACATGCCGTCCTTGGCTCCTGCTGCGGGTTGGGAGGGGGAGAAGGTCCTCAGGGGCCCGGGATCTAGAGGTTCAACCTCCCAGCAGGCCTTTGGTGCATCGCCATTGATTGAGCTGGGGCTTGGGGCAGCCCGGGAGGACCCTGGGCCCCTGACCCCGCTCCCTGGCAGTCTCCTGGCTGTACACGTCCCTCCATCCCCTATTCCTATTCCTACGAAAAAGCCTCTCTCTTCAGCTCCCTAAGCAACAGAGAACCACCCCCATCACGTCTCTAAGTAACAGGGTCCCTATCACGGTCACCTAGCAACAGAGGAACCCTCCTCCCCGTCCCTAGGTAACCGGGGCGCTCTGTGGTTACCTAGCAACACAACCCCCTTCCCACCGCACTAGGTACAGTCTGTCCTCCGAGCACCTAGCAATAGAGGGTCCTCCTCCGCTGTCTCTAGGTGATAGGGTCCCCTCTGGTCTCCTAGCAACAGAAGACTCCCTTCCCCGGTCAGGAAGCAGTGAGGCTCTCTGCTCTTGTCACTTGGCAACGGGGCCCCCCTCCCCAGTCACTAAGCAACAGGAGTGTCTCTTCCCATCTCCCGGCAACCAGGACCCGTCCCCGGACACCAAGGAATGGAGCCCTTCACCGACCCGCACCCCAACCACGGCGCTCGCCCTTTGCCTGGCAACGCCCCTCACCCCGCCAGCCTCTCCACTCCACCGAGCCTGGGGCTTCCGCATCCCCCTCCTGGGCGGCGGCTCTAGGCTCCGAGTGCGGGGCGGGCAGCACTGCGCTGACTGGGCAGGCGGGACGGACTACAGCTCCCGGCGGTCCCCGCACGCCGGACTGCGACTCCCGTGGGTCCCCGCGGGACGCTTGCTCCACAAGGAACGCCCAGGCCGCGTGGCCCTGAAATCCGCTGAGTCGGGCCTAGAAAACGCCGCAGTACAACCTTCGTCGGGCCCAGCGGCAAATCCCGGAAGTGCGCCTCAGGGGCCATTCCCTCGCGTACGGCCGCGCCCACTGCCGCGCAGTGTCTGGGAAATATACTGGGTAGGCTCTCGCGATAGCTTCCTGGCGCCGCGCTCTCGCGGGTGCTCGTCCCCTGTGATGGCGTCATGCGCGGTGCGCAGTCGCAGCGTGACGTCACGCAAGGGAAACAGGGACCAGAGACGTCAGGCGGTGGAGGGGCGGCCAGCGGTGATCTTTACTGAGTCAGAAGGGAGATCCTGGGGAAGTGGGGCAGGGCAGGAGTGGGATGGTGGTGGTGGGAGGCCAGTCAGATGATCTCGTCTCGGGAGGGAGGAGGCTTCTCAGCAGAGATGGATCCCCGGCCTGGAGGGGAGCTGGCAGCAGGCTGCGGGGAGAGAGGGGAATGAGCTGCTGAGAGAGGAGAGATGAGACAGACGCCTGGGGGAGGCAGTGGTGAGAGGAAGACACAGGCCAGGGCGGCGGTGGAGGAAGAGCCCCGAGAAAGCAGGACAGAGCCCTGGGGGTGGACAGAGACACACACACACAGAGTCCCGGACAGAGGCAGGCACAGAGACTCAGAGAGGAGACGCGGACAGAGATGGAGACATCTACAGTGCCAGGATCCAAAGTCGTGGAGAGAGAAGATTAAGGAAATAAAGGTCAACAAGGACAGAACCAGAACTGCAGAACTAGCCAGGGCCTGGGACCCCACGCTCTGCAGACACAGGAGCCCAGTGCTGGGGGAGCGGGGTCTGGCCGCACCCAGGAGGCTCCGCCAGAAAGCTGTGACGGTGGCAGAGCCGGTGACCGCGCCTGGCTCTGCAGGGTTCTCTCTGTGGGTGTGCACAGCAAAGCTTCGGCCCGTGGGGCCAGGGGGTCCGCTCAGCTCCACATCCACCACGTGCATGTCCGTGAGGCTGGGGAAGTGGGGCGGTCAGTCTGGTTACCCTGGACTTGGCCCAACCCCCTGCTCAGCTCTGCTCACCTGAGATCAGCCACAAGCACCCCAATCACCCGATCGAAGCCCAGGCTGGGGGCAGCCAGGGCAGCAGCCGCCATGGTGTTGGAGTTTCGGGGGGCAAAGGGGCAGAGCCCACGGACAGGGCCTTCATAGAGCACAGTGCGACACCCGGTGCTGTGGGCTGCAGCCAGGGGTCCCTCCAGCCGGAAGCCATCGGGGTGTGTGGCCATGGTGACACGCAGGCTCTGGAAGCAAGAGCCCGGGTCAGAGGGAGTAGGGTCTTTGCAGGCCCCCTCCGGTTCCTTGGGAGCCCAGCAGACCCAAACCTGGAGGCCCCCAGCTGCATCCAATCTCCTGATGTCCTCAGTGCCCCACAGAGCCCCTCGGGCCACAAACACGGCATGGTTCCAGTGGTTCGAGGCCTCCAAGAGCTGCCGCTCTGTGGTCTGGTCACCTAGGGCTGAGGGGGACCCCACCTGGGGTGCACGAAGGAGGGAGGGTTGAGGTCAGAGAAGGATCTCTAGGGTAGGGTAAGACTAAGACACAAGGGGGAGGGCTGTGCGTGAATGGTTGGGGCGGGGCTTACCAGGAGATTGGCATGGCGCAGTATTTGCGCCCCAGATTCATGGATTATTTTGGGATGGGCCACTTCCACAACCAGATCAGGGTGCCTGGGAGAGGGGAAAGAGGGCAGAGGGTCTTGGAGAGGTATTAGGCCTCTTCTCCCCAAGGTTCTCTCTTAGTCTACTGAGGGCTGCCCTCTTCTCCCTGGCCTGGGAGGCAAAATGCGATGAATAGGCTCATCCTGTTTCATATTTGCATGAACCAAGGCCCAGAGGGTCAGGGAGTCACTGAGATCAATCACACAGCGGCTGAGGGAGCCAGGACAGGAGCTTCAGGGAGCTCCACTCTCCCAAGGCAAGGTCACTGACCTTTCCTCAAGGGCAGCAAGGTTCTGGAGCTGCAGAGAAGGGGGCACGCTCCCTGCCATTCGTCCTGGGTCACGATTCCAGACGAAAACAAGTTCTAAGCCAAGTTCTGGTCCCTGAGCCAACAGGCGGGAGACGAGGGACTGTCCTGGGGAGAGGGAAAGGAGAGGACTAGAGACCCAGAGAGAAGGGGACAGGAGTCCCAGAGAGAGGGGCAGAGGCCCAGAGAGAAAGGAGTGGGGGACAGAGACTCAAAGAGAAGGGGACAGAAACTCGGTGGGGGGAACAGAGACTCAGAGCGGGACAGAGACCCAGAGAGAGGGGGACAGACCCGGAGAGAGGGGGACAGATACCCAGAGAGGAGGGGACAGAGACCTAGAGAGAGAGGGAGACAGACCCAGTGAGAAGGGGACAGAGACCCAGAGGGAGAGGAGGGGAGGAAAGAGACCCAGAGAGAGAGAGGAAGTGGGGACAGATACCCAGAGAGAGAGAGAGAGAGTAGGTGGGGACAGAGACTCAGAGATCGGGGAGATAGAGACAGAGGCAGAGGCAGAGACCCAGTGGGGTAGACAGAGGGCCAGGGAGAAGGGGACAGATGGAGAAGAAAAGAGAGACCCAGGGTGGGGTGTGGTGGGCAGACCCAGAGACACAGCCAGGGGCAGACAGAGACAGAGAGAAGTTGTGTTTGTGGAGGGTAGACAGCCTTGGGGGCTTTAGGAAGCGGCCTGGGGAAGGAGGCCCAAGATGGTCAGGGACTCACCGAGGCGGCCGTAGCCCACCACGCCCACCCTCCGTGGGCCCCTGTCGGCCATGGCCCTGAGTGTGCTGGTCTGTGGCCTGGGCTCCCTGAACTGCTCGCTGCCCACTGCATGAGGCTGGGCAGCTGCTGCTCTTTGGACATCTGACCCTTGAGCCTCTGGGCTCAGCCTTCTCCCTTCCCCGCAGACCCAGGGTGGGGGTGGGGGTCTGCTGGAGTGGAGGCGTGAGAATCCTTCCCTGTGCTCTGACCACTTTCCCAGGCCCGGCGCGGTGAGCATGGTGACCGGGGGTTCTGGGAGCCCTGCATGCCCTCTTTCCCCGAAGCACATCCTCTTTGCTCTCTGCTGATGTGGAAAATTTCCTCTGCAGTCCCCTGCCCCCCTCTTTGGCCGGCCAGGTTGTCATGGAAACTGCATCTTGCTTTGGGTGGGGAGAAGAGATGGTGACAGGGATCTGGGCTCTGTCTGTCCCCTTGCGCTCAGCTCCCCTCCTCGTCCTCAAGTGGCCAAGGTCTGAGGGAAGCTTCAGCCTGGCTGTGCCCCCAGCCTTCCCGGTGGCAGCAGGAGCCCCGGTTGCGGCTTCTCCTCGAGGTGCCCTTGCCTCAGCGGGCCCAGCCTCCTTAGCCCTGCAGCACGGGTCCCCTTCCCAAAGCCTCCGCCCCGTCCACAGCCTCCCTCAGTTCTGATCATCCTTCGGTTCACCTTGACTTGCCACCTTTCACTCTGTCCCCCATCGTGCCACCAGCTGCCTTCCATGTGACATTCTCACTCCCACGTCCATCCCTCCCGCTCCCCAGCTCGCATCAGCACAGGAGAAGCTTGTGAGGCCTGGAGAGGCCAAGCGCCCCCCACCGTGAGCTCCAGCCACTGTGCCTCGAGGGTGCCTGGCATCGGAAATGGCGCAGGCTGCGGCAGTGCGGGCTCCCTGCCCCCAGCCACCACCTGGTACCCGCTGCAGTGTTTCCATGGCAACCAGGATTGGCACTGGAAGGAGGCTGGAGAGAAAGAGAGCGTGAAAGGGAGCATGGGGGGTGGGGTTGGCACCGGGTGGTGAGAGCCCCAAGCTGACAGGCGGAGAGAGGAGACAGGCGCAGCCAGAGAGGACTCGGGACCCCGACACGGCGCCCAGAGGCTGCAGCTGCTGATAAGGGAGGAATTGGCTTTCAGAGCCAGGAGCCCCGGGTGTGCAGAGATAAGATGCCTGGGTGTAGACAGCCAGGAAGGGGGCAGGGCCGGGGGCCTCATGGGTGGAGGTCTCTGCCATCCCCACCTTCTGACTTCTCCTGGGGCCTGAGTGTCCCACAGTGCCCACAGCTGCCACATACAGGGTACAGGCTTGGCCCCCGTGAGGGGAGAAGAGGGCTGAGCTCGGGGCTGTGTGTCCCCAAGACCCCCTCAGCGTGGGAAGGCACTGGAAGGCACAGTATGGCTCTGGCACGCCCGCAGCCTCCCCCAGGGGCGTGAGATGGCAGCTCCGGCCAGCCCCAGCCTCCCCAGGCTGCAACTTAGGCACTTCGACCCCCTCACAGAGACATCATCACCCTGTCCCCCCACCCACCCAACAGCTGCCCACTGTGCCAGCAGCCCCCCACTCCACCCAC
>PVKP010052711.1:0-12298 GCA_004027715.1 Plecturocebus donacophilus | reverse complement strand
AAAAAAAAAAAAAAAAAAAAAAAAAAAAAAAAAAAAAAAAAAAAAGGTGAGAACACTTGAAGCTGGGTGATGTATATCTCAGGACTCACTACACTATTGTCTCTACTACTGCGCAAGAAAATCTATGGGCCAAGTGCAGTGGCTCATGCATGTAATCCCAGCACTTTGAGAGACGGAGGCAGGTGGAGGTCAGGAGTTCGAGACTAGCCTGGCCAAGGTGGTGAGGGGGCTGAGGCAGGAGAATTGCCTGAATCCAGGAGGTGGAGGTTGCAATAAGCCAAGACTGTGTCACTACACTCCAGCCCGAACAACACTAAGCCTTCGTTTCAAAAAAAAAAAGAAAGAAAGAAAATCTCATCTATGAACATCACAAACTTCTTTTTTTAGAGACAGTATCTCACTATGTCGCCCTGGCTAGTACTGAATGCCTGAGCTCAAGCAATCCTCCAGACTCAGCCTCCTAAAGTGCTAGGATTTCCGGTTTGCGTCACTGTACTTGGTGGAACACCACAAACTTCTAAGGAACCAAGGTCTCCACCTGAAACTTCCAAATACAAGACACTACTGGGGAAATAAAGAGGTGCTATTGGCCATTTCAACCAAGAATACAAAGTATTTTAAAATGACAACATCAAGCATGTCTTCTTTACCACATGCTCGGCAGCAGTATTTTCTCTTCCTTGGTATTACTACTCCACCTACAAGCACAGCCTAGGGAATATTTTTTTCTTTTTTGCTCTATACTTTCTAGTTTTCTTTCTTTCTTTTTAAATAACTTAAACTACTACTAATTATACACATACAACCAGGACTACTAACACACTACTAGCTGTTACATCCACTATTTAATAGTGGACCCATGATATAATAGGACTTTTTAAAAGCATGACTCATCTGAGAGCATTAAAAAAAAAAAAAAAAAAAGAATCCCAACACCAGGCACAGTGGCTCACACCTCTAATTCCAGCACTTTGGAAAGCCCAGGTGGGAGGATCACTTGAACCAGGAAGGTTGAGGCTGCAGTGAGCTCTTGAATCCAGAAGGCTGAATGAAGCTGCAGTGAGCTATGACTGCACTCCAGCCTGGGTTTTCAAAAAAAAAAAAAAAAAAATTTTTTTTCAGAAAAAAAGTTCCACAAGGTTCCAAAAAGCAAAAGTTAAGTTTGACACATGCTAAGTACTACAGTGAATCCACATGAATGAAGTGATATATAGGCACTGTACGAGATTATCTTAAGTATTGTAGAGATGACAAGAATTGGGGAAGGTGTGCACAGATCATACAGTATAAGGTACTTGGGCACCCCCAGATTTTAGTATCTGCAGGGGGCCTGCAACCATCCTCCAGTGATACCAAGGAACAACTGTACTCATATGCCCTGCTTTTTCATAATTCCAATAATGGGTACAGATAGGACAATGTTCCCTGCATTTGTATTCAAAGGGATAGAAAAGTACATATATCTATTTCACTATCAAATAGTTCTACTTACTGAACAGCAAATACAAAACATTTTCCACACATATTTCTTCAAACGTGCCTAGCTTGTTCACTTCTTTAAGTTAAGTTATGCTCTTTCAAACACATAGATCACATTCAATCAACTCCCAGACTAAGCAGAATGAAATTTCCTTTGGCTGTCTTTAAAAATATATATATATATAGGCCGGGCTGGGTGGCTCATGCCTGTAATCCCAGTACTCTGGGAGGCCAAAGCAGGCAGATCACAAGGTCAAGAGATCGAGGCCATCCTGGCCAACATGGTGAGACCCTGTCTCTACTAAAAATAAAATTAGCTGTGCATGGTGGCACGCGCCTGCAATCCCAGCTACTCAGGAGGCTGAGGTAGGAGAATCAATTGAACCCGGGAGGTGGAGGTTGCAGTGAGACCAGATTGTGCCACTGCACTCCACTCCAGCCTGGCAACGGAGACTCGTCTAAAAAAAAAAATAGAAAAAGAAAATATATTTAAAAATAACTCCACCTCCTGAAGAATATACATAGGTATTCACAGTACTCTTCTTTCATTATTTCTGTGTATAAAAATTGTAGGAAAAAACATCAAATTGGAAATCTAGCCCTTCCACCTCCCCTCAGTTCCCCAAAATCCCCATTTCCAATTTACATGTCACCTTTTCTCCTCTGGAGCATAAAACTGCCTCCTTTAAGTGGAGGTTTCCAAATGTCTGTAATACACATGAAGAAGGATATATACACTCCTTGAATAGGCCACTTTTTGCCACTTTCCCTAACAATGTGCTGCTTCTACCCACAAACCACTAATAATATGTCCAGTTGCCAGTATTAGGATCTTAGTTTGAGGAAACGACATATGTGTCCTCAAAGAGCAAAAAGAAAATTCCAAAAAGTTTGACAGAGTTAGAAATCTTAGCTGTACCTATCCTTCTAGTCTGCAAGCTGAAGATGAGAAGTCTTTTTCTAGTGGTTCTGGAAACCTTTCTTTCTGTCTCCTGCTTACGTATGTCTTTTCCTCTATCTGAATTACTTTTGTATAGAACATCACAGCATGAGATGAACGGCGGGGCGGGGGGGGGGGGGGTTGCCAAGAGTAGCAAATTTCTACAAACCAGTAGTCTTCCTAGAGCTTGTACGCCTAAAACAAATCTGGTAATACAAAAGAACTAAAACCAGTTTCAAGTAGGAGCTTCATTATATTTGTCAACCTCTGGCGCTAATTCCATATACTTACACGTCTGGAAAAAACTCCCAAACTTTGAAAATTGTCAAATATACACTTGTAGTCTGCAGCATTAAACCTGGATTATAAATTATCAATGTCACTTAACTGAATTACACCAAGCAACGGCAAATCTAGATTTCATCAAGAGATACTGTTAAAATCACATTCAGACCTGAGAAAGGCAAGACCCCATAACCGAGTCACAAACACAGCTTCAAATGCTTCCTCAACTTTTCAAGCTTTGGGACGCCAAGTCACTGGGAGTTAGCAGCTAAAACACGGGGTTCAATGCAAAATGACCAAAGGAAGTAAAGAAAACAAAGCATATATTAATTTCAGCACCAAGAATACGGATTTGCGAATTACATCTACTGTAGTAAACAGCAGATCAAACATCTACTGCTAATAAACAGATCATTCTTTACAACCTAAGTACGACAGGCATCTTTTTTAATGCTCAAATGGCTGGCCACAAATTGTCCTAGTCGAAAGTGATGGCAAAATCCTAAACTGGTCTTCGGCGAGAAGACACACTGCATGGAGCATCACACAAAAGACAGGAAAGAACAGACACGCTCTGGGCCTCGGCGGATTGCGGCCAGGAGCCCAGGTCTTCGTCCCAGACCCCGGCTACAGGGAGGAAAATAAAAGGGGGCAAGGAAGGGGTGGGGGTGGGGTCCTGTTCCCTGAATGCGCCTGGGACTGAGGAGCGAAGAGGGAAGGAGCGAGTGCAGCACAGAGGAAGCTAGGAAAGCAGCAGACCGGCGTCAGCGGCTTCCAAGGCCGGCAACACCTCGAGCCCGCACCAGGCCCGGCCCTCCCGGCCCCCCCTCCTCACCTCCCTCACATCCTGCAGGCACTCGAGCACCGCCAGGTTGTTGCTCCAGGTGTGCTTGGGGCATACGCGGGTGACGTCCTCCCTGCAAGACTCTTCCTCCGCCAGCTTCCAGCCCCCGCCAGCTCCCGCTCCACCCCGCCGGGCCGGAGGCCCACCCGCCGGGAACGGCGGCTGCGGCGGCTGAGGCTGCTGTTGCTGCTGTTGCTGCTGCTGCTGCTGCTGTTGCTGCTGCTGTTGCTGCTGCTGCTGCTGGAGCTGCGATGACTGAGGCAGCTGGGGCAGCTGCTGACCCGCCGGGCCGCCGCCTCCAGCCTGCCCTACGAAGGACACGAAGTTGGCTCCGGGGCCCTGGCCCTGGCTGTGGATGCCCTGGCCCAGGAGTTTCTCGGCCCCGGCCGCGAAGAGCAGCAGCAACTGCAGCACCGCCAACAAGCGGAACATCCTCGGTACACGTCCACACGCCGCCATCTTGGGTCCGCGGCGAGCTCGACGCACTCGCCGGCGCCGCGTATTTAAATGAGGGGCGGAGCCGCTGGGCGTGGTGGCGTGGCCCCGCTGAGCCCCGCCCCTCTCTGCGCCGACCCGCGAACCCTAAGCCGGGCGAAGTAGGAGGCCGCGCTCGGAACTGCACACGCCCTGGACCGGCGGGCGGGAGAGCGGCGCTCCTTACCCGGGGGTTGCTGGGGTTTCTTAAAAAGCCCGAGCAGGGCGGCCTTGTCTAATTCCTTTTGTTGTCGTCACAGAAAAAAAAAAAATCAGCGGAATTGGGATTGCCACAACCAAAATGGCCGTTAGAATATATTGCTGGTTCAATGACTTGGAAAACAAAAACTTTCTATGTAGAGATGAACTTTGCACGACCAGGTGTGTTCCGGAATCGGAAAGCCGCTCCTTGCATCGCTCCCTCCTTCCTTCCTTCCACCTGCCTCAAAAGTCTTTCTTAGCCAGAGAGACAGTATTGAATAGGGTTAAGAGCATAGGTTCTTGGATAAGAAAAAAAATTAGGGTTATAATCCTTGCTCTTTGGCAGAGTGGGCAAGGGCTCAAATGTAAAGTATCATTGACAAGATTCGAAATAATAATAAGGCCCACAATATGGAAATCAAAAAGTCACAGCCAGTATTGTTAATAAACTGGGAAGCTCTTTGTGCATGAATCCTGATTTTAAGCCAGCATTTAGATTCATGTTTAGGGGATGAAAAAATAATAATGAAACACATTTGTGAGGACTCGAGTTAAGTCAGTATGTTGGTAACGTTGTTGACCTACATGCCACATCGCAGGCACCCCACACTAGCGTCCTTAGGAGAGAGGATATGTTCCCAAAGCCTCTTCACATCCGCTGTGTAATCTGAGCCATGCATCAGGACTGCGTTTAGGTTCTCATTTAACTGAAGAATGGTACAGAGATGTTAACAGTTCTGCAAGGCGGGATTAAATGAGCTGGCTAGGACGAACTCTGCCAGCCTGTAGACTGCTAGGCTGGCCACTAGAATCCCTGAGTCTTCCCACCACCCTGATGTACTTTTATCCCACTCTGTCTATGCACATGTTGGGGAATGAGGGCCGTTTGGGATGTGTAATCTCCACTGGTCATTGTGTCCAAAAATGCAGCTTCTGCTGTCCTGATCCACAAATGAGCAGTCAAGACCAGATGAGACATATATAGAACCCGGAAGTCAGGAACTCAGGGAACCCAAAAGGAGACTCTGAGAGTGAAGATGCTCTGAGAATACAAATTGCCCACTGTGGTTGACCCTGGGGAATGAGAGCTTGGCATCTCCACCAACAGTCACCCTTGCTCCTGCCATAAAATGATCGTGAGGCTGCTGCTAACCTTGGGCACTGACTAAGGTAGCCCCATGTTCATTAGCAAACACATGGCATGAATAAATTTCAGGTAGGCAGGCTGGTGACATCACCAGAAGTCCTTGAGGTATCATTAGGGTATATTAATTTTTTTTTTCTTTTTTTTTTTTTGAGACGGAGTCTCACTCTGTCACCCAGGCTAGAGTAGTGCAGTGGCACGATCTCGGCTCACTGCACCCTCCACCTCCGAGGTTCCAGCAATTCTCCTGCCTTAGCCTCCCAAGTAGCTGGGATGTGCCACCATACCTGGCTAATTTTTATATTTTCAGTAGAGACGGGGTTTCACCATGTTGGCCAGGCTGGTCTTGAACCCCAAACCTCAGGTGATTCGCCCGCCTCAGCCTCCCAAAGTGCTAGGATTACAGGCGTGAGCCACTGCATCTGGACTCTATTAATGTTCAGTGCTGGGTCTGCATCTGTTTAGACAAGTGGGAGATTATTTTAAGACAGTTTAACTAGAAATTGACAGTCTTAGACCGGCCAGCAGTTGCTTATCTTTCAGCCTGAACTGAGGAAACCCAATAGCAGCCACAGATTGCCTCCCTAGATATGGAGAAGTACCCATGCCTATCTTGAAATCTCAGTGACCAAGAAGCAAGAAACTGAGATAAATCTGGGAGCCTGGCCAGCTTGGACTGGGTCAGGCAAGCGTAGACCTTACAGAAGCCACGAGCCCCCAGACCAATGGAGACAGTTGCCCTAACTCAGGTCTCCTGGAGTCATTGGCTTTTCAATATAAAATATACTGTCTCTATCGGAAACAGGGAATTCTTTTTACCCTTTATTGTACCCTTTGTTTCCTGATCATCACTTTCTTATTCATCTAGTAGGCATCTGTTCAGCATTTTCTTCCCTTTATTTATTTATTTATTTTATGTAAAGACAGGGTTTCACCATGTTGGCCAGGCTGGTCTTGAACTCCTGACCTCAGGTGATCCGCCCGCCTTGGCCTCCCAAAGTGCTGAGATTACAGGCGTGAGCCACCACGCCTGGCCTTTTTTTTTTCCAGACAGAGTCTCACTCTGCCACCCAGGCTGGAGTGCAGTGGTGCAATCTTAGCTTATTGCAACCTCTGACTCCTAGGTTCAAGTGATTCAATTATCCTGCCTCAGCCTCCCAAGTAGGTGGGATTACAGGTGTGCACCATCACACCCCACTAATTTTTTTATTTTTAGTAGAGATGGCGTTTCACCATGTTGTCCACGCTGATCTCAAACTCCTGACCTCAAGTGATCCACCCACCTCAGCCTCCCAAAGCGTTGGGATTACAGGCATGAGCCACCACACTCAGCCATGAGCATTTTTTGTTTGCTTGTTTTGAGACAGGGCCTCCCTCTGTTGCCCAGGCTAGAGTGCACTGGCATGATGATCATGGCTGACTGCAGCCTCAACCTCCTGGGCTCAAGCAGTCTTCCCGTTTCAGCCTCCTCAGTAGCTGGGACTACCAGTGTGTGCCACCATGCCCAGCTAATTATAATTTTTTGTGTAATTTTAGTATTTTGTTTTTTGAGACAGACTCTTGCTCTGTCACCCAGACTAGAGTGCAATGTCATGATCATGGCTCACTGCATCCTCAGCCTCCCGAGCTCAAGTGATCCTCCTACCTCAGCCTCCCAAAGTCCTGGGATTACAGGTGTGAGCCCTGCACCCAGCCTGTTGAGCTTTTTTCTTCCTTTTTTTTTTTTTTCTGAGACGGAGTTTTGCTAGCTGCCCAGGTTGGAATGCAATGGTGCTATCTTGGCTCACTGTAACTTCTGCCTCCCAGGTTCAAGCGATTCTCCTGCCTCAGCCTCCCGAGTATCTGGGACTACAGGCATGTGCCACTACGACTGGCCAATTTTGTATTTTTAGTAGACAGGGTTTCTCCATATTGGTCAGGCTGGTCTTGAACTCCCGACCTCAGGTGATCTGACCACCTCAGCCTCCAAGTGTGCTGGGATTACAGGCATGAGCCATTGCACCCGGCCTGCATTTTGTTGTTTAATGTGCCAGGCATTGCTCAATAACTAGATTATTTGTGAGCATTAGTATTAGGCAATAAATAAACAAATGGATTATATGAGAAACAGTAAACACAGAGCAAGATAATTTCAGATAGTATAAGTGCTATGAAGAAAATAACAATAAAAGACATGGTGTGACTGGGGAGGAGACAGGCTTTATATAAAGGCAGCTGGGGAAAGGCTCTCAGGGTCATAACCCAGCTATTACTCAGAGAGCCTTTTCCTATCTTTTGTCTCTTTATCTTTTCCCCACATCTTTTTTTTTTTTTTTTTGAGACAGAGTCTTGCTCTGTCACCCAGACTGGAGTGCAGCGATGTGATCTCGGCTTTGCAACCTCTGCTTCCTGCGGTCAAGTGATTCTCCTGACTCAGCCTCCTAAGTAACTGGGATTACAGGTGCCTGCCACCACACCCAGCTAATTTTGGTATTTTTAGCAGAGATGGGTTTCACCACTTTGGACAAGCTAATCTCGAACTCCTGACCTCAGGCGATCCATCCGCCTTGGCCTCCCCAAGTGCTGGGATTACAGGTGTAAGCCGCTGCACCTGGCTTTTTCCCTGTATCCTTACGCCGGTTGGCATAAAGATGGCAACCATGGAAAGAGGAATCTAAAGTGTTCCAAAATCAGACGTTAATAACTAGTTCAAAATTCTAAGGAGGTGGGAATAAGCATTCAAAATAAAGGCCTGCTAGGCCTCACGCCTGTAATCCCAGCACTTTGGGAGGCTGAGGCAGGTGAATCGCCTGACATCAGGAGTTCAAGACCAGCCTGGCCAACATGGTGAAACTCCATCTCTACTAAAAATACAAAAATTAGCCTGGCATGGTGGTGCAGCCTATAGTCCCAGTTACTCAGGAGGCTGAGGCAGGAGGATCATTTGAAAGCAGCAGGTGGAGGTTGCAGTGAGCTGAGATCATGCCATGGCACTCCAGCCTGGGTGACAGAATGGAACCGTCTCAGAAAAATTAAAAAAAAAATAAAAGGGGTCCAGGCAAGGTGGCTCATGCCTATAATCCCAGCACTTTGGGAGGCCGAGGTGGGTAGATCACTTGAAGTCAGGAGACCAAGACCAGCCTGGCCAACATGGTGAAACCCAATCTCTACTAAAAATACAAAAATTAACCGGGTGTGGTGGCGGGCGCTTGTAATCCCAGCTACTCAGGAGGCTGAGGCAGGAGAATCACTTGAACCTGAGAGGCAGAGGTTGCAGTAAACTGAGATCGCAGTACTGCACTCCAGCCTGGGTGACGGGGTGACAGTGAGACTCAGTCAAAAAAAAAAGATGGTGCAGGCCTGTAATCCCAGCCATTTGGGAGGCTGAGGCAGGAGAATTGCTTGAACCCAGGAGGCAGAGGTTGCAGTGAGCCAAGATTGTGCCATTGCATTCCAGCCTGGGCAACAAGAGCGAAACTCAGTCTCAAAATATAAAAAAAGGAAAAAAAAAAAAGAAGGCCTGTGTGCTGAATTGAAATGAGGAAAAAGAAGAATGGAAGAAGCAGTGACTAGGGTGAGTCAGAGAACTGGCCAGAAGTCAGATCATATAAAGCCTTTTCTTTTCTCTTTAATTATTATTATATTTATTTTTAATAGAGACAAGAGTCTCACTCTGTTGCCCAGGCTGGTCTTGAACCTGAGCTCAAGTGATCCTTCTGCCTCAGCCTCTCAAAGTACTAGGATACAGGTATAAGCCATCAAGCCTGACCAATATAAGGCCCTATACATACATGTAATAGGGGATGCTTCGGATTTCAAACATGACTAAGAGCTTGTATTTCCACTGAAATAAAACCACAAAAACTAGATGAAGCATATAAAGTATCCTTGGAAGGAATAAGAAAGAAACCAATGCAGTCAGGAAATGAGAGGCTACCATTCTTGAGAAAAGTGGTGTACACAGGGAAGCTCCAGCCCAGATTTTTGTCTTTATTTTTTTTGAGACAGAGTCTGGCTCCATCACCCAGGCTGGAGTGCAGTGGCGCGATCTTGCCTTACTGCAACCCCTACGTCCCGGGTTCAAGCAATTTCCTGTCTCAGCCTCCTGAGTAGCTGGGACTACAGACGTGTGCCATCACACCCAGCTAATTTTTATATTTTTAGTAGATACGAGGTTTCACCATGTTGGCCAGGGTGGTCTTGATCTCTTGACCTCGAGATCCACTCCCCGTGGCCTCTCAAAGTGCTGGGATTACAGGCATGCGCAACTGGGCCCAGCTGAAAGTAACCATCTTTATTGGGCTAAAAATACACAGGTGAGAGTTCAGAGCCCCAAAGTGAGTGAGATAAGGGTCAAAACACTACAGACCCTTAAGAATCCACAGAGATAGAGCCAAAAAGCCAAAAATCTGTGAAGAAATGTTTCTCAAGTCACTGGCTGACTCCTAACTGTGCAGGCACAGAATGAGACTTTAACAAAGCCAGAAGCAAACAATAGCTAAGAGAGTAATAAGTGAACAGAAGCTTCAGTAGCCCCGCAAGTGCTGGGGAAATCAGTGTTAAAGTTTAAACCCTGCCAAGGTACAAAAATCTTGGCAAACACTCTGGGCTTTTAACTGAGGCCTTAAAAGGGCTACACCCTAGGAATAAAGGCCACATCCCAGGAGAAAGTACAACACCCTAGGAATAAGGACCTTGCCCTAGAATAAAGCACAAAACTACAATAGACCAATCCCAATAAAGCCTAAAACATGCCTCAATGAGATCAAGGTGATCCACCAGTACTCTGTCTGTAAGAAGAAAACTTCAACCGTTTTGAAAGAAAAATTACATCGTCCAGAGCCTCTATAATTTTTGATTCATTGCTAGACCATGCAGATAAAAAGGTAACGAGAAAGTCTATCTCAAAAAAAAAAAAAAAAAAAAAAAAAAAAAAAAAAAAAAAAAAAAAAAAAAAAAAAAAAAAAACAAAAAAATCAAATGGACACTCTAGAATGAATTAAAATAAAAATTTAAAATTTATTATATGATGGCAAGTCACGGTGGCCTATAATCCCAGCACTTTGAGAGGCCGAGGCTGGCAGGCAGATCACTTGAGCCCAGGAGTTCCAGACCAGTCTGGCCAACATGGCAAAACGCTGTCTCTACTAAAAATACGAAAATTAGCTGGGCGTGGTGGTGTGTGCCTTGGTCACAGCTACTTGGGAGGCTGAAGCACAAGAATCACTTGAGCCCAGAAGGCAGAGGATGCAGTGAGTCAAGATCATGCCACTGCACTCCAGCCTGGCGAGAGAGTGAGACTCCATCTCCAAAAAAAAAAAATTATTATATAATTTTAACAGCAGACAGGACATTGCAGAAGACAGAATTAGTGAACTGGCCACAGGTTAATAGAAAATACCTAAACAAAACAAAACAAAAACAGAAGGAAAAGAATTTTTAAAAATAGGAGATATGTAGGATATTGTCAAAATGTAGAGTCTCAAAAGGAGAGGAAAAAGAGAATAGGGCAGGCTCAATATTTGAGGAAGCAATATCATGTGTTTTCCCAGATTGATGAAAGAAATCAACCTATAGATTCAAGAAGCTCCATGAGACCGGGTGTGGTGGCACATGCTTGTAATTCCAGCGTTTTGGAAGGCTGAGGCAGAACTACTTGACTCCAGGAGTTCTGGACCAGGCTGGGCAATATAGTAAGACTCCATCTCTACCAAAAATAAAAAATTAGCTGAGTGTGATGGCACATTCCTGTGGTCCCAGCTACTCAGCAAGCTGAGGTGGGGAAATGGCTCCAGCCCAGGCTCTGAGGCTGCAGTGAGCTATGATTGCACTGTTGCACTCCAGCCTGAATGACAGAATTCCTGTCTCCAAAAAAAAGAACCTGTCTCAAAAAAAAAAAAAAAAAAAAGTTAAAATGGTGACTTTTATGTTAATACAAAAATTTTAAAAATACAATTGGGTCTTTTTTTTTTTTTTTTGAGCCAGAGTTTTGCTCTTGCTACCCAGGCTGGAGTACAGTGGCTCGATTTTGGCTCACTGCAACCCCCGCCTCCTGGGTTCAACTGATCTCCTGCCTCAGCCTTCCAAGTAGCTGAGATGACAGACACCTGCCACCACACCCAGCTAATTTTGTATTTTTAGTAGAGACGGGGTTTCTCTATGTTGGTCAGGCTCATCTCGAACTCCTGATCTCAGGTGATCCATCTGCTTCAGCCTCCCAAAGTGCTGGGATTACAGGCATGAACCACCGAGCCCAGCCAGGGTCTTTTTTTTTTTTTTTTTTTTTTTAAAAGGAGGTGAAATATAGACATTTTCAGACGTACAAAAGCGTAGAGAATTCATTGCCAGCTGACTTGCATTACCCTAGTGTTGGAAATAGATGCTCAGGGCACTGAGACAAAGGATCTTTCAGCAACGCGATTGTTACTTCCTGGACTGCAGGAAGGGTACTCTTACCAGCCATCTTGCCATGAGAGCACAGTGAACAAAGGAAGAACAGACACATTTATTCCTTACGCATTTGGGGTTGTCCCTTACTGCTGTGTCTGATCTCCACTGGCTGGAGCCAGACATAATCTAAACTAAAACCTGATTGGCTAATAACTTAAAACTTTTCTAAACAGGTAAAAGCAATAGAGAGCTGGGACATGCTGTGAGCACGTCCAGCACAGACACCTTTGTTAAAGTACAAGGACATAGAATGTACTACGTGCCTGTAAGCACAGCATGTTTAACAGCTACATAGGATAGGGCTTAATGAAGTTATTAGCACACTTATTCTTTTTTTTTTTTTTTAAAGACGGGGTTTCGGCCGGGCATGGTGGCTCACGCCTGTAATCCAAGCACTTTGGAGGCCAAGGCAGGTGGATCACCTGAGGTCGGGAGTTCAAGACCAGCCTGACCAACATGGTGAAACCCTATCTTTAAAAAAAAAAAAAAAAAAAAAAAAAGA
>PVKP010052710.1:0-12310 GCA_004027715.1 Plecturocebus donacophilus | reverse complement strand
AAGCTGGGGAGGTGGAGGCTGGAGCCTGGACTCCTGGAACCTGGGGAGGTGGAGGCTGGAGCCTGGACTCCTGGAACCTGGGGAGGTGGAGGCTGGAGCCTGGACTCCTGGAAGCTGGGGAGGTGGAGGCTGGAGCCTGGACTCCTGGAAGCTGGGGAGGTGGAGGCTGGAGCCTGGACTCCTGGAACCTGGGGAGGTGGAGGCTGGGGCCTGGGTTCCTGGGTCCTGGAGAACTGGTGGCTGGGGCCTGGACTTCTAGGACATGAGGAGATAGGGGCTAGGTCTTGGGGAGGTGGGGGCTGAGGCCTGGATTCCTGGGACCTGGGGTGGAGGGAGCTGGAGACTGGACTCCTGGGTCCTACAGAGGCAGGGGCTGGGGCCTGGACTACTGAGACTTGATAAGGTGGAGTCTGGGGGCTGGGTTTTGGGGTCCTGGGAAGGTGGGGGTTATGGGCCTGGGTTCCTGGGTCTTGGTGAGGTGGGGCCTGGGGGCTTGGACTTCTGGGTCCGAGGGAGGTAAAGGCTGGAGTCTGGACTCCTGGGACATGGGCAGATGGGAGCTTGGGCCTGGGTTCCTGGATCCTGGGGAGATGAGGGCTGGGGCAGTCACTCCCAGGACCTGGGAGGGGTTCATTCCTCGGCTCCTGAGTCCTAGGGAGGTGGAGGCTGGGGTCTGGACTCCTGACTCCCGAGGACGTGGGAGCAGGATCCTGGACTCCTGGGTCCTAAGCAGGCAGGGGCTGGGGTCTGGACAAATGAGACCTTAGAATGAGAGGCTGGGGCCTGGGTTCCGGGGTCCTGGGGAGGTGGGGTCTGGGGCCTTCACTCCTAGGACCTGGGAGGTTAGGGCTGGGTTCCTGGACCCCTGGGTCTGGGTTGGTGGGGGCTGGGGCTTTGACTCCCGCCACCTGGGGAGATGGGGCTGGGGCCCGGCTTTCCCTGGGCCAGGCTGAGGCTTGGGCACTGGCATGCTGAAAGCAAGCAATGTTTTCGCCTGCAGGGTGTCTGGGCCACGCGCCGCTGGTGCTGCTCCTCTCCTTCATGCTCTTCACTGGGCTCCTCGTGGCCATCCTTATCCAAGGTCAGCTGCAGGCTCTGCGCGTCCTGGCCTCCCAGGCCTGCTTCTTCTGCTGTAGATGCAGGTGGGGGTGGCCAGGTCCGGGAGGAACAAGAGCCTAAAAGCGGGTCTTCTTTCCCGTTAGTTTCTAGGGGCCTCTCCCCATGACCACTCCCACCTCCAGGGCGGGGGAGGGAAGGAGGAACCTGGCTCTCCTGGCTCTTGCGTGCTGCCGTCTCTGGGTGTGTTTTTCTTATCCACAAAAGGGTTTAAACAAGATTTTGGTGCTCAGAAATGTTATCCTTAGAGGCACAGTGTAGGGCGTGGCACACAGCAGGTGTTTAATAATTGCAATTTCTAAGGCTGGGCATGGTGGCTCATGCCTGTAATCCCAGCACTTTGGAAGGCCAAGGTGGGTGGATCACAAGGTCAGGAGTTCGAGACCAACCTGACCAACATGGTGAAACCCCATCTCTACTAAAAAAAAAAAAAAAAAAAAAAATTAGTCGGGCGTGGGGGCGTGCACCTGTAATCCCAACCACTCAGGAGGCTGAGGCAGGAGAATTGCTTGAACCCAGGAGGCAGAGGTTGCAATGAGCCGAGATTGTGCCACTGTACGCCAGCCTGGGTGACAGAGCAAGACTCGTCTCAAGAAATAAATAAACAAATAAGTAATTCCAGTTCCTTTCCTTGGCCCAGTCTCCAGGAACCCCAGCTCCCAGAAGCAGGAGCAGTCCATGCAGGAGGAGATCTCCCAGGATCTGACCCAGCTGAAGGCTGCGGTGGGTGAGTGGCCAGATGCCAGGGGTCCTTGGGTCTGGGAGGGTTTCCATGTGGTGTGACTTTGCTTGAGTCATGAACCCTGAGTCTCAGTTTTGGCCTCTGTGAAATGAGAACACAGATTAACAGCGATTATCTCACTCAGTGTTCACAGTGGGCCAGGTATGTGGTACGCACATAGTTAAGCTAGTCTCTCGCCTTCTGTTCTGAGCTCTAAAGCCCTGACTTTTCCTAGTCTGGAGGAGATGAGGCCAGGACTCCTGGGTTCTCCTGGGGATGGGGGAGGGTCTCAGGAAGTGGGGAGGGAAATGGTTCACCCAGTGTGGACAGTCAAGGAAGGTCTCAAGGTCTTAAAGGCTGGGAACACACAGGAATATGGGTAACCTAATCTGAGTCCACTCATGACCAGTATCCCCCAACAGAACGCCTGTGCCGCCCCTGTCCCTGGGAATGGACATTCTTTCAAGGAAACTGTTACTTCATGTCTAACTCCCAGCGCAACTGGCACGACTCCGTCACCGCCTGCCAGGAAGTGGGGGCCCAGCTGGTGGTAATCAAAAGCGATGAGGAGCAGGTACGCCTGGTGGGGTGCCTGGCCTGGTCTGTGGCGTGGCTTCTGGCCAACCAGAGAGGAGATTCTCAGAGAGGATTTTGCAGAAGAGGGGCTTTGTTCCACTTGGAAACATGGGAGGAGAAGGATATGAATGAGGGCGTCCCAAGCACCCTTAGAGCAGATACAAACTAGATCTGAACACGTGTGAATGTTCTGGGGAAAATATCAAATATAAGTAACCCCCAGTGGTGTGCTGCAAGTGTTTAACAACCAGCTCTCTGGGGGAAAAAGCCCTGATGTGTCATGTTTGCCAATTTCCCTGGTGTAAATATTCCCACTGTGGCTAATTTCAAACATCAGTGTGATGTCACTCAGTGCAGAGCTGAAAGGAGATGTTTCTGACCAGCGATTAGGAAATGGTTGGATCTGGCTCCAATACATTAAGCCCAGTCACGAACAAATTTGTGTGGGCATGCACGGAATGTGTGAAATGGATAGACATGCAGGATTAGCAAGAGTGTGTGAGGAGAGGCCAGCTGGGCATGGATGCCTGCATGTCAGGACACATGTGTTGTGGGAGACACGTGTGAGAGGTACTCAGACATGGTGGGGGGCACTTAGGACCCAGTATACGGGAAGGCTGAAGGTTAGCCTACAAGCAGAACTTCCTGCTAAGAGATGGGGAGGTGGAGCCTGGAAAGTGGGAAGCAGAACTCCCTCTTGACTCCTCCTCTACCCTCCAGAACTTCCTACAGCTGCAGTCTTCCAGAAGTAACCGCTTCACCTGGATGGGACTTTCAGACCTACATGAGGAAAACACGTGGCAATGGGTGGATGGCTCACCTCTGTCACCCAGGTAGATCCCGGGAGAAGGGGACATCCTATCCAGTGGGACTGGGGTCCTGAAACTCTGACTTGAACTGTCCCTGGGGATCCTCCCCCACTCTCTGATGCCCTAGATTCAAGAATCTGGGGTTTTTACTGAGTTGAGAAAGGTGGTCTTCATACCCACCACCAGACAGGATAGCAGGTGCCTAAAATTCCACCAGCAGAGCTGCAAGAGGAGCCTGCCACCCGGGTAAGTGTGTTAAAAGTTAGTGTATCAGACTGGGTGTGGTGGCTCATGCTTGTAATCCCAGCACTTTGGGAGGCTGAGGTGGGTGGATCACCTGAGGTCAGGAGTTTGAGACCAGCCTGCCTAATAGAGTGAAGCCCCATCTCTACTAAAAATACAAAAATTAACCTGGTATGGTGGCACACACCTGTAGTCCCAGCTACTTGGGAGGCTGAGGCAGGAGAATCACTTGAACCCAGGAGATGGAGGTTGCAGTGAGCTGAGATTGCACCATGGCACTCCAGCCTGGGTGAGAGTGCAAGACTCCATCTCAAGAAAAAAAAAAAAAGAAAGAAAAGAAAAAAAAGGATGTGTATTAATAGGAAGTCTGAGGTGTAGTAAGGCCACCAGCTCAGGAGACACCTGCCGTTGTGAATAACCTGTCATATTCACACATCCCTAGAGAGAGGACACATCACCGCAGATGAAACACTGGGTGGGTCATGAGGCAGAGAGTGGGGAGTATCAGCCTTTATTATAGATGCTGTGGGAAGGAACAGACAGGGCCAGGCAAGAGGCTTAGGATTGGCAGGTATGAATCATATATCAGCACGCTCTGGAGGGGGCAGGTTCTGTCCCTAGCTGCCTGACACTTGGCTTGGGTGGATCACCTGAGGTCAGGAGTTCAAGACCAGCCTGGCCAACATGGTGAAACCCTGTCTCTACTAAAAGTACAAAAATTAGCTGGGTATGGTGGCAGGCAGTTGTAGTTCCAGCTACTTGGGAGGCTGAGGCAGGAGAATCACTTGAACCCAGGAGGTGGAGGTTGCAATGAACCGAGATCATGCCACTGCACCCCAGCCTGGGTGACAAGAGTGAGACTCTGTCTCAAAAAAAAAAAAAAAGCATCAAGATTACAGAAGGTAGAAACACAGCTCACATAGTGGGCGGGGGCAGAGGCTCACATTCCTCATGGGCTTTGCAGCTTCAGGCGGTATTGGAACAGAGGCGAGCCCAACAATATCGGGGAGGAAGACTGTGCGGAATTTAATGGCAATGGCTGGAATGATGACAAATGTAGTTCCGCCAAATTCTGGATCTGCAAAAAGTCCGCGGCCTCCTGCTCCAGGGATGAAGAAAGGCTTCTCTCCTCAGTCTCTGCATCCCTGACTGCCCATACAGCGTAGCCGAACTTCACCACTCTTCAGCCTGGTTTCCTCCTCTCCATCCTTGGACCTTCATAGAGTCTCTGGGAGTGTTCTCTATCAGATCCTCCTCCTCCTCCTCCTCTTCCTCCTTCTCCTCCTCCTCATTCTCCTCCTCCTCCTCCTTCACTTCCTTCTTCTCCTTCCTTCTTCCTTCTCCTTCTCCTTCTTCTTCTTCCTCTTCTTCCTCTTCTTCTTCTTTTTTTGAGACGGAGTCTTGCTCTGTTGCCCAGGTGGGAGTGCAGTGGCCAAATCTCAGCTCTCTGCACCCTCCACCTCCCAGGTTCAAGCAATTCTCCTGCATCAGCCTTCTGAGTAGCTGGGATTACAGGTATGCACCACCACGGCCAGTCAATTTTTTGTATTTTCAGTAGAAATGGGGTTTCTCCATTTTGGTCAGGCTGGTCTCGAACTCCTGACC
Organism: Plecturocebus donacophilus; assembly: GCA_004027715.1. NCBI lineage: Eukaryota > Metazoa > Chordata > Mammalia > Primates > Pitheciidae > Plecturocebus > Plecturocebus donacophilus. The sequence continues at coordinate 7,240 of PVKP010052710.1, read as the reverse complement.
TTGGAATCTGTCTGCCCCAGTCTCCCAAAGTGCTGCGATTACAGGTGTGCGCCACCATGCCTGGCCAGATTCTCTATTTTTGTTTTGTTTTGTGAGATAGTGTGTCTGTTGCCCAGGCTGGAATGCAGTGGCATGATCACCACTCACTGCAGCCTCAACCTTCTGGGCTCAAGCAGTTCTCCCCACTCAGCCTCCTGAGTAGCTGGGACCACAGGCGTGTGTCAAGCCCTGCTAATTTTTTTTTTTTTTTTTTTTTTTGGTAGAGACAAGGTCTTGCTTTGTTGCCCAGGCTGATCTGGAACTCCTGAGCTCAGGCAATCTGATGGTCTTGCCCTCCCAAAGTGCTGGGATTACAGGCATGAGCCACTGTGCCTGGCCTTTGTCAAATTCTTCATCCTCTATGGGCCTGGGTCCAGTCTGTCATTCTTCTGATGTCTCCAAGGTCTCCTGGTGTAAAGTTTATTTTTCTGGCTCATTCTTGGAGCTTTATAAGTCACCTGGTGTGGGATGCCTTTGGAGGGTGGGCTTGGTGTGTTCCATTAATCTACTCTGTCTTTCTTTTGGAAATTAGAGTATTTGGAGCACCATGTAGCTGCCACAGGCCCTGGAGCTTTATCTCCTCCATGCAAACTACCAGCTGCTCAATTTCTGTCTACCAGCCCCTGCACCCCTGTGACTGGGGACTTGCTGGTTGCAAGAGCTCATCTTACAGGCTGGAAGCACCAGGGAATTAATTCCCCCAGTCAAGCAGTGGCACCCAGGGAGGGCATGGAGGCTCCACACAACCCCTTCCACCCTCACATTCTCCTTCCTCTCATGCGTCTCTTCTATTGGGCTGTTTCTGGGTTGTATCCTTCATAATAAACTGGTACACAGTGTAACCACAGAACTAGCCCAGTCTGGTTCAGCTTTGTGTAACAAAATGGCCAGTTATTTTTCAGTTGCCACGGATCCCCAGGTTGCAAGTTATATACCTTGATCTTGCCCCAGATGAACCAAGCCAGCAGCCAAGGGCAGAACCTAAGGGTTCGATCCAACAAACGGGAACTGAATTAAGAAGCGGACATCGCATGGCATGATCTATGATCCAATCAGATTGCACCCTGACATCGTCCCATGGCATGATCCAATCAGATCGAGCCTCCCACATCCCCTCATTACATGATCCAGTTAGGTTACACCTCACTACCTTCTGTATATAAAATCTGTACCAGCCCCAGCTCAGAGAGACAGACTTGAGCCAGACTCCTCTGTCCTCCCTTGGCTGACTTGAAGTAAACTTTTATCTCTACAAAATCTGGTTTTCCATTTGCACATCGGTTAACAGACCCAAATCAGTTTGGTAAAAGCATAAGCAAAATGTTTTCCTGAGTTCTGGGAGTCATTCTAGCAAATTACTGGATCTGAAAGAGGTTGTGAGAACCCCCAATTTCTGTTGGGCAAGTGGAAGTATGGGTGGCCTGGGCACTCCCTTTGTACTTCAGATCTGAAAAAGGATTATTCCTGTGGAACTGGGCTTTTTAACTCATGGAATGTGGTGCTTACTCCAGGTAGCTAGTGTTGGAATATTTTGGTGTAAAAAAAGACTCTACAAATGCTACCTCCCTTCTACGAGTGTTGACTGCAAGGACATTCCTTCATAAACAACTTGAAAGCTGAATTCCATCTCATTTAAAATCAGCCTTCAACAGACAAGGGAACTGTAAGGCTTGTCTGTACCGTCTCCCTGGAGTGCAGAGGCTCCCGGAGGGACTGAGTCCAGTTGCCTACGTGGGTCGCAAGCTCACTGATGCCTCTGAATTGGCTTCCTTCCTTTCCCTACTTGACTCTCTTCACTTTCCCCTCCTCTGCTGGCACTTCTTGGAATCTCCTCCCAGGTAAACTACTTGTATCCAAATCCTTGTCTCAAGCTCTGCATCTGGGAAAACGCAAGCCAGCTTATAATGTTTTGATAACTGCTAGGCATGGCTCGTGTGTCTGTGTGTGTGTGTGTGTGTGACGGTCTCACTCTGTCACCCAGGCTGGAGTGCAGTAGTATGATCATGGCTCACCACAGCCTGGATCTCCTGGGCTCAAACGATCCTCCCACCTCAGCCTCCTATGTAACTGGAACTAGAGGCATGCACCACCACATCTGGCAAATTTTTTTATTTTTTGTAGAGACACAGTCTGGTCTTGAACTCTTGGGTTCAAGAGATCCTCCTGCCTCAGCCTGCCAAGTAGCTGAGATTACAGACACACACCACCACGCTGGGCCAAGTTTTGTATTTTTAGTAGAGACAGGGTTTCACCATGTTGGTCAGGGTGGTCTCGAACTCGTAACCTCAGGTGATCCCCCCCCCCCCCCCGCCTTGGCCTCCCAAAGTGCTGGGATTACATGCATGAGCCACTACACCTGGCCAAGAATCAGTTTTCTTTCCCTTGGGAGCAGTATCAACCCCGTTGAGGATGCATGGAAGAGAGTATGGAAAGGCAAAAGTAGTGACACTATAGTGGAGAAACCTGGTAGATACCGCCTTCACCAAGGTTAGCATTGCCAGTGATCAGGCACGTTCATGTGGCTATCATATACCGCTCCCCCCATAGGAGGTGATTAGAAGGGCACCTCACCTTTGTTATATTCTTAGCTGCAAACAGACAATCTCACTCTAATCATCAGCAAACACCAGAAAAGTCCAGGTGTGATGGCTCATGCCTGTAATCTCAGCACTTTGGGAGGCCCAGGTGAGTGAATCACCTGAGGTCAGGAGTCTGAGACCAGCCCGGTCAGCATGGTGAAACCCCATCTCTATTAAAAACACAAAAAATTAGCCAGGCATGGTGGTGAGCGCCTCTAGTCCCAGCTACTCAGGAGGCTGAGGCAGAAGAATTGCTTGAACCCAGGAGGCAGAGGCTGCAGTGAGCCAAGATTGCACCACTGCGCTCCAGCCTGGGCAGCAGAGTGAAATACTATCTCAAAAATTTAAAAAAGGGCTGGGCACAGTGGCTCACACCTGTAATCCCAGCACTTTGGGAGGCTGGGGTGGGTGGATCATGAAATAAAAAGATCAAGACCATCCTGGCCAACATAGTGAAACCCCATCTCTACTAAAAATACAAAACTTAGCTGGGCGTGGTGGTGTGTGCCTGTAATCCCAGCTACTGTGGAGGCTGAGCAGGAGAATAGCTTGAACCCAGGAGGTGGAGGTTGCAGTGAGCTGAGATCATGCCACTGCACTCCTGCCTGGTGACAGAGCAAGATTCAGTCAAAGAGAAAGAAAGAGAGACAGAGAGAGAAAGAGAAACTAGAAAAACCCAAACCATGGACCCTTCAACACAATGCCTGATTGATACTCTTTAAATCTGTCAATGTCATGAAAGACAAGCAGAGACATGAAAACTGCCATCCTTTAGAAGAGATGGAGACGTGATGACTGATATTGCTGATGGTCATGGTGAGAGCTCGGTTCTTGCCTTCTCGGTTTAAAAGAATTTAAACAAGGAACACACAGCAAAAGAAGTGCAGCATAGAGGAATGTATTCCCAAAATAAAAGAATAGTTTGAAAGTTAAGTGCCAGAATAGACGTGCACCCTGAGAGAGTTCAGTGCGGGCTGCTCTTAAGGGTGACTGCTGGAGAAACTCCCTTTTTCGGAGTCCTACATGGTTATTCTTAAGGAAGTGGGAAGAGGCGTTACTCACAAGCATGTTCTGGGTGCACATGCGCAGTAGCTGTACGTGCCTGTTCTTGTCTGGGGGACATGTGCAGTAGCTTGTATATGCTTGACCCGTGTCTCAGCATTTTTTTTTTTTTTTTGAGATGGAGTCTCTCTCTGTTGCTCAGGCTGGAGTGCAGTGGCAAAATCTTGGCTCACTGCAACCTCCGCCTCCCGGGTTCAAGCAATTCTCCTATCTCAGCCTCCCGATTGGCCAGGCTGGTCTCGAACTCCTGACCTCATGATCCACCTGCCTCGGCATCCCAAAGTGCTGGGATTATAGGCGTGAGCCACTGTGCCCAGCTTATTAGCATCTTAAAGCTCCACCAGGGATGTGAGTTTTTTTTTTTTTTTTTTTTTTTTTTTTTTTTTTTTTTTTTTTTTTTTTTTTTTTTTTTTTTTTTTTTTTTTTTTTTTACTATTATTATAAGCAAAGGGACAGAAAAAATTAAAATGCACATGCTCTCTAAAAGCAAAAGTCCCAGCTGGGTATGGTATCTCATGCCTGTAATCCCAGCGCTTTGGGAGGCCAAGGTGGGCAGATCACTAGGTCAGGAGTTTGAGACCAGCCTGACCAACATGGTGAAACCCCGTTTCTACTAAAAATGCAAAAAAATTCACCTGGTGTGGTGGTGCATGGCTGTAGTCCCAGCTACTTGGGAGGCTGAGGCATGAGAATCACTCAAACCCAGGAGGCAGGGGTTGCAGTGAGCCGAGATTGCGCCACTGCACTCCAGCCTGGGTGACAGAGCAAGACTCCGTCTCAAAAAAAAAAAAAAAAAAGAAAGAAAAGTCCCTGGTCTCTGCATCCCAAGAACATGTGTGCTTCCTTGACTACCTCTCCTGCCTCAATACGAGCTAAATTGTGTTTCCCCTGCAAATTCATATGTTAAAGACCTAACCCCCAATACCTTAAAATGTACCAGTATTTGGAACAAGGTGATTAAGTTGAGTGCATGAGAGTGGATCCTAATCCAGTATGACTGGTGTCCTAAAATGGGGAATGTGGACACAGACACACGGAGGGAAGACAGTTGAAGACACAGGGAGAAGGGGGCCAGGCATAAACCGAGAAGAGACGCCTGCAGTAGATCCTTCCCTCACAGCCCAGAAGGAAGCAACCCCCCACACCCCCTACCCAACACCTTGATCCTGGACTTCCAGCCCCTAGAACTGGGAGAGAATGAATTCCTGTTATTTAAGCCCCCCCTGCCCAGCCAGCGGTGCTCAGTTTCAGCAGCCCTAGTGAACTCTGTCACTGACTGCATGCGACGTGGGATCCTGGATGGGATCTTTCCACAGAAAAAGGACACCTGTGGAAAATCCAGCAAAATCTGAATGAAAATATCTAGGGCCCCCAAAATCACTACGCTAAAGGGAGAATTCAAGCTGGGAACTGCTTAGGGTCAACCTGCCCCTCATTCTATTCAAAGTCACTCGTCTGCTCACTAAGATAAATGCATATCTGATTGTCTCCTTTGGAGAGGCTAATCAGAAACTCTGAAGAATGCAACCATTTGTCTTTTATTTACCTGCAACCTGGAAGCCATCTCCCCATTCAAGTTGTCCCGCCTTTCCAGACTGAACCAATGTTCATCCTATATATGTTGATTGATGTCTCATGTCTCCCCAAAATGTATAAACCAAACTGTGGGGCTGGGTGTGGTGGCTCACGCCCGCAATCCCAGCAGTTTGGGAGGCTGAAGCAGATGGATTGTCTAAAGTCAGGAGCTCGAGACCAGCCTGGCCAACACGCGAAATCCCATCTCTACTAAAAATACAAAAATTAGCCGGGCATGGTGGCAGGTGCCTCTAATCCCAGCTACTTAGGAGGCTGAGCTGGGAGAATCACTTGAACCCAGGAGGTAGAGGTTGCAGTGAGCCGAGATGGCACCATTTCACTCCAGCCTGAGTGACAAGAATGAGACGTTGTCTCAAAAACAAACAAAAACAAAAACAAAACAAAACAAAAAAACCAAATCTGTGCTCTGGCCACCTTGGCCACAGTCTTTAGGGCCTCCTGAGGCTATGCCATGGGCGTGCGTTCTCAACCTTGGCAAAATCAACTTCCTAAATTTTATTTAGGAACTGAGACCCATGTCAGATTTCCCGGGTTCACAGTGCCCATATTAATTTCTTCATTTTGACAAATGTTTGACAGCAATGTGAGATGTTCACATTAAAGGAAGCTGGGCAAAGGATTTAGAGATGGCTCTGTGCTATCTTTGTAACTCATCTGTAAATCTAAAACAATTGCAAAGTAAAAAGTTTGAAAAAGACTCGAAAGCCTGTTTAGGATTCCACTCTTCAGGATTCTTTTCACATGAGGCACCCAGATGAATTTCTGGTGAAAGAAAGCAGAATGGTGGTTATCCAGGGCTAGGAAGGGAAAGGAATGGGGACTTAGTGTTTAATGGGACAGAGATTTAGTTCGGGAAGGTGAAAAATGGTGGAGAAAGTTGGTGATGATGGTCACCCAATAATGTGACTGTATGGAGGTCACTGAATCATATACTTAGAAATGGTTACAATGTTGGGAGGCATGGAATCATATACTTAAAAAGAGTTACAATGTAACTCTAAGAGGCCAAGGCAAGCGGATCACTAGAGGTCTGGAGTTTGAGACAAGCCTGGCCAACATGGTGAGACCCTGTGCCTAGTAAAAATACAAAAATTAGCAGGGCGTGGTGGTGTGCGCCTGTAATCCCAGCTACTCGGGAGGCTGAGGTGGGAGAATTGACTGAATCTGGGAGGCAGAGGTTGCAGTGAGCCGAGATCATGCCACTGCACTCTAGCCTGGGTGATAGAGCAAGATTCTGTGTCAAAAAAGATCTATTTAGTATTTTTATGGGGTGGCATTTTTAAAATTTAGGATCTTTAGGATGGAGGGCACCCCTTCAGTTATTAGGAGAGACACAGATGGAAATAAAGATTTCATTACTTACAGGACCTGGAGGGTACCTGGCACATGGTACAGTGGCCACACACAGCATGGTGGTCAGAGAGTGCTTGGTGGGGGACGGGAGAGGGAAAAGAGAGAGATCCATGGGCCAACTCATTCACTGGGGTCTTTGTCCAAACAGATTTCTGGTGGGGAATTTATTTGGTGGGTTTAATGCAAGCAGGCATGGGTTCTAGGAGGTCTCGCTGTGGCTGAGAGGTGGTCACTGCAATGTTTCTGCACAGTCTGTGCAGGATGCCAGGTGGAGGGGGTCATCTGCAGGGCTAATTAAGTCAGGCATGACCGGCTGTCTCACAGGCAAGTGGTCACTATGGGAAAGTTGAATCAAGCAGATATCTGGATCCATCAAATTGGGGAACTGAGAGGAGGTGAGCTAGAAATGGTGTCCAGAGTGACTAAACCCTGCTTCCGGTATGAGACATGGGAGACAGATTCAAAATGGGTGTGGATGCAACACGAATTATAGGAATTCACTGCAGCAGTACATTTATAAATTAATTTTGGGAGAATCAACTTCTTTAAAATACTGAGTGTTCTTTGGGGCAACTTACCTTGTGTCTTTTTTTTCTTTTTTTTTTTTTTTG
>PVKP010052709.1:0-12310 GCA_004027715.1 Plecturocebus donacophilus | reverse complement strand
AGTCGAGCTATGGGAAAGTAGGAACTGCAGGTAAAGGAATTATAAAAAGAACTTTGTGAGACTGTGATGTGGCCTGCATGTGGTCTGACAGGACAATGTGTTCAGTTTCTGTATCTGATTTATGACTTTGTCTACCCACTATTGGGTCCTGTGCCTGTTCTTGTGACTGTGCAAATATAATGGGTTTCTGCCTCTCTGGTGCCTTGCATAGGTCAGTAACTTTTGACTATAGGTTTCCCCACCACCTGTGTGACTTGATTGTACCGAATTATGTATCTGATTTTACTATTGTTCTTACATGCTGCTTTCATGTATGAGATAATGGTATCTGTTCCTGTTAATGACGTAGGACAAACATATGTATACTAACTGTGTGCACAATAAAGCTGCTGTTTAGGCATTGCTGTTTAGGCATTGCTTACTCAGTCCTCCAGACCCCGCTTCTCTGTCTTCTCTTTTTTCCACACACTCCCCTATTCAGGTTGGGACCCTCTTGCTGGCCAGGAGTCCCCGGCAGACGTGCCGGCCTCTCGGGAACCCAGAATGGAACAGAATAGAGAACTCAGAAATAAGACCACACACCTAGAACCATCTGATCTTTGACACACCTGCCAAGACAAGCAATGGAGAAAGATTCCCTATTTCACAAATGGTGGTGGGAGAATTGGCTAGCCGCATGCAGAAACTGAGACTGGACCCGTCCTCACCCCTTATACAGAATTAACTCAAGGTGGATTAAAGACCTAAACGTAACATCTAAAACTATAAACGCCCTAGAAGAAAATCTAGGCAATATCATTCAGGACATAGGCACAGGCAAAGTCTCATGATGAAAATGTTAAAAGCAATGGCAACAAAAACAAAATGACAAATGGGATCTAATTAAACTAAAGAGCTTCTGCACAGCAAAAGAAACCATCAACTGAGTGAACAATCTATAGAATGGGAGGAAACTGTTGCAACCTGTCCATCTGACAAAGGTCTAACAGCCAGAGTCTACAAAGAACTTAAACAAATTTACAAGAAAAACAAAATCCCACTAAAAAGTGAGCAAAGGACATGAACCAATACTTCTCAAAAGAAATGTATGTGGCCAAGAAACATATGAAAAAAAGGTCAACATCACTGATCATTAGAGAAATGCAAATCAAAACCACAATGAGATACCATCTCATACCAGTAAAAACAGCAATTGTTAAAAAGTCAAGATGGCCGGGCATGGTGGCTTATGCCTGTAATCCAAGCACTTTGGAGGCAAAGGCGGGAGGATTACCTGAGGTCGGGAGTTCAAGACCAGCCTGACCAATATGGTGAAACCTTGTCTTTAAAAAAAAAAAAAAAAAAAAAAAAAGTCAAGAACAGCAGATGCTGGTGAGTCTGAGGATATTACACTGTTGGTGGGAATATAAATTAGTGCAACCATTGTGGAAGACAGTGTGATAATTTCTCAAAGACCTAGAACTAGAAATCCCATTTGACTCAGCAATCCTATTACTGGGTATATTTCCAAAGGAGTATAAATCATTCTATTATAAAGATACATGCACATGTATGTTCACTGCAGCACTATTCACAATAGCAAAGACATGGAATCAACTAAATGCCCATTAATGATACACTGGATAAAGAAAATGTGGTACAATACACCATAGAATACTATGCAGCCATAAAAAGGAACAAGATCATGTCCTCTGCAGGGACATAGATGGAGTTAGAAGCCATTATCCTCAGTAAACTAACGCAGGAACAGGAAAGCAAACACCACATGCTCTCGCTCATAAGTGGGAGCTGAACAATGAGAACACATGGACACAGGGAGGGGAACAACACATACTGAGGCCTGTGAGATGATGGGGTGGGGGAGGGAGAGCATCAGAAAAAATAGCTAATGCACGCTTGGCTTAATACTTAGGTGATAGGTTGACAGGTGCAGCAAACCATCATGTCATACGTTTACCTATGTAACAAATCTGCACATCCTGCACATGTACCCTGGAACTTAAATTAAAAAAAAAAAAAAAGTAGGCAGAACATAACACTCAGATACTCAACTACCTATCTTTGTCAAATTTTAAATTCTGTCACACTTGTTTGAGATTTTCTTTTTAAGCCAGTAAAGTATTATAGATACAGTTGATGCTCCCTCATATGTATCTCCGTATCCTACTCCAACCCCATCCTCCTTCTTCACAGGTAGATAATATCCTGAATTTGTTGTTTACCATTTTTCAGAATTGTTTTTTTACCCTTCACTTTATACATGTATCCACATAAGCAATGATACTGGTTTGCATATTTTCAAACAAATAAATGGTATCATATTGTATGTATAATATTTCACCATTGCTTTACTCATTATGTTTTTTGAGATAATCACTCTTATATGTGTATGTGTGTATAGATATGTATGTATCTACAGATAACTTTGGTTCATTCTTTCTCAGTTACATGGTATTCCACTATAAAAAAGTCTATCACATTTTTCTTCTTTTTCTATTGGAGAATATTTAAATTGCTTCCAGTTTTTCGTATTATGAACAATGTTAAAATGAATATGTCTTATAACTTAATCCTTATACATGCCAGAGTTCCTTTAATATCCCCCAGAGCAGAAGACTGAGTAGATGATCATGCCCATCCTTTTACTTCATATTGCCAAACTACTCAAGGTGACTAGACAATTTTAAACTCCCACTAGTACTGAATCAGACTTCCTGCTGTTTCTCTTTGCCGCAATTATTACAAAAGCCTTTTATTTTTGCATCTAATAAATGTGAAAATGTATCTTTTTAATCTGTAATTTATCTGATTATTGACAGTGAGCATCTATTCATATGTTAACTGCCATTTTGGTTTTTTATTCTGTGAACTGCTAGTTCATATTTTCCATTCACTTTTCTAAAATTCTTATCTTATTGGCCTACAGATATATTCTAGATACTAATCTTCTTTACCTACATGCAATGCAAATCTTTCCCTTGTCTTTTAATTTTGTTACTGACGGGTAACAAAATTTTTGCAGAATAGAACTTTAAAATTGTAATGCATTAAAATTTATCCGAGCAGTGACTCACGCCTATAATTCCACCACTTTAGGAGGGAGTTTAGATGGGAGGATTGCTTGAGGCCAGGAGTTTGAAACCAGCCTGAGCAACACAGTGAGACCTCCTCTTTTTTTTTTTGAGTTGGAGTCTTGCTTTGTTGTTTAGGCTAGAGTACAATGATGCAATCTCTCAGTTCACTACCATCTCCACCTCCCAGCTTCAAGCGATTCTCCTGCCTCAGCCTCCTGAGTAGGTGGGATTACAGGCGTGCACCACCACATCCAGCTAATTTTTGTATTTTTAGTAGAGACAGGGTTTCACCACGTTGGTCAGGCTGGTCTCGAACTCTTGACCTCATGATCCACCCGCCTTGGCCTCCCAAAGTCCTGAGATTACAGGCATGAGCCACAGTGCTCAGCCAACGCTGTCTTTTATAAAAACTACAACAACCATAAAAAAACAACGAAAAGCCTTTCTGAATCAGAAGACAAAACAAAAAACACCCCCCAAAACAATTATCATCTAGTAATGAAACAAAACAAAAACCTTTATCAATCTTTTACCTGTTATGTTTTTTGTGTCTTGTTAAAAAAATTCTTCAGTGTCCCCAGTGTTATACTACTATTAATATTCTCCTATATTTCCTTCTAAAAGTTTTGCTTTTTCCATTTTGGTTTTTAATCTACCTAAAAAAAAAACTCTGTGTGGGTATGTGCATATATTTTGAAGAATGAAGAATTTTCGCATATAATTGTGAGATTATTAATTGTCCAAGTAGCATTTATTAACTAATCCATTCTTTGCCCTTTGATGTATAAAATATCTCAGATTTCCAGATATGTACAGATCCATTTCTGGGCTCTATTCTGCTCTACTAGTCTATTTGTCTACATCTAAGTCAATATCTTCATTTACATTTTTTATAGCTTTCTAATAAGTCTTCTTGTCTATCTTGTGGACCAATCTGTTAATCTTCTTAAAACTGTCTTATTCTTGGTCCTTTATTCTTTCACTTGAATTTCAGGGACATCTTCTCAGGTTTCCCAAAGATTTCTGCTGAGATTTTAGCTGGAATTGCACTGAATTTTTAGATGAAATGTGAGAGTTACTGTTTAATAGTTTAAAACAAATAAAATGGAAAGATACTTAAAAGACTGATAGGAAACATACTAAAAACAAGTAATTACTCCTTTGTATTTTTTAAAAAAGAATATGTAATAATTTTTTCCATTAACAAGAAATGATTTTAAAAATATGAAAAACATTTTATATTTCATTCTAACCTGTAAGGCCACAGCAACCCAGTTTTCTATATAAGAATCAGCTATACCAGTAGAAACTCTTGCTCAATTTCTACAAAAACCAATAAAATAAAAGTGAAGAATGCTCACAACATTAAACAACTTCATTTTGAGCTGCTCTTGGGCACGCCAGATATCAAAACTAAAATCTCTGGACGCAGTCCCTCAATTTCTATTTCAACTGCTTACATACTCCAAGCCCACAGAACACATCTCTCTTTTTGTAGCTAATCTGTATTTTGATTATTGATTCAGTAATATCTTATCAGAGATCAGTTATGGTGCAGTTTTTTCCTAACCGGGAATCATTTTCTTGAGGCTTCTCCCTTCTTGACAGATGACTTTCTGCTGCCCCCTTCTGGTTAGTGGCCACTGTAAGCTTAGCAATAGGAGCACATGTATGACAGCTTTGTTTAGCTGTTATTTAGGGTCAGGAAGCTTCCCTCAAAATGTGATATCTTTTCTATCTGTGTGAACTACTAGTGTTCCTAAGCATCTACTTCTCCATATTCCTGAGCCCTGATGACCCTTACACCTTGATGCCCGTGGGGTGGGGTGGTGCAGATGGTTAAGGAATAAGGTCTTAGAAACCTAAACTGGAAATCAAATTCATTTTCCCTCAATTGAGAAGTATGGGAAATAAACACTCTTTGCTTTTCATGATGTTACAGTCTAGTATAGTCAACATTGAAGCTAAACTTTATTGAGCACTGACCTTCTTTGTCCCAAGACTGTTCTAAGGGCATTATAATGTATCAATTTCTTGGAGTCTCATAAATACCCTAAGGCATAGGCACTATTTTAGCACTCATATTATGAGGAAAGAAATGGATGGCACATTTGAGATTCAAATCCAGGCACTTTGGCTCAAGTCCATACTCTATCTACTATACTATACTGTGTCTCAAGTGAAGAGAAAGAAATATATATTTTTGATTAGTCAAAACACAAAACAAAATAAGTAAGCACCCCTGAATAGCTAAAAGGAAAGTTTATAGATGGGTCAGAGAGATCACATTCAATGGTGAAAATCAGGGTAAGTTTATGGGTGTAGCAGAATTTGGGCCAGGTCTTAAAACACAGGTTGTATTCTGTTAGAAACAGACAGTGGGGAGGGAAGAGCATAGGCAAGACATGAAAGAAGGCACATTCAGAGAACAGTAGTCCATTCCAGCTGGAGTCTGAAAGCACTGTGTAAGAGTGTAAGTCTTTTATTACCTGCTATTATTCAGCAAACGGAGGACTATATAATCTACATGTATGAGATGCACAAAGTTCTCGCTTGAACAAATAATTTCAGTGTTTGACTTATCAAAACTGCCAGGATTTTACCAGTGAAGACTAATGACTAATTTGAGTTTCACCTCTTGGTAGTGTCCATCACTGAACTATGTAACAGCCAGTGCATAATGAATACACTGTTCATGTGCTGTAATGGTCTGGTGTTAGAAGACATAGTTTTAAATCCCAGCTTTGCCTATGACTAGGTATCAAATGGTGATACTGTTTGTCTTAAAATCAGCATTGCTATTAAAAAAACAGAACAGATCTCAAATTATAAAATCTGCCTGTTCAAAACAAACATACCTGGAAATCTATCATGAAAATGAAAGCAGCCAAGACCACTAAAAAGAATTCACATCAAACACTTCTAGCTCCTCAGATGTTCTCTTGCCTAGACACACAGCATCTGGAAATACTCAGGAATTTATTTGCCTTTGGCCTCAAAAACCATGATGCAATCAACTGAAACTTCTGTTCCCATAAATCTTTCCCTGAAGCTTCTGTTTATCTACTCAGCTTTCCCTTAAATATTGTACCAGTTCCTGAAAAGATCTCTTAATTATCTTCAAATCTAACTGCCTTCCATGTAGAACCCACTGAAGTAGGGTTTATATAATAAATATAAGACTATATTTTAATTATGCCTTTCTCACTGCCCTACAGTTGTAATTCCTGATACCCTGATTTGACTTTACAATTATAAAAATAGCCAGGAGAAATATTTTTCAATAAAAGTGCTTTATACTGCAGAAAAAAGAACTTGGGATATATATTCTTACAAGAAATTTTAGGAGTTTAAAGTTTAATTTACAAATGGTTCTGCAGCTATTAGAAGACCCAATGGGTATGTTTTGGCAATTGTTCTTTCTCCAAAGGTCTGTGGCCAGTTCCTGTCAAACAGTCCAAGTATGGTCAGTAGGCTTAAGATACGATACAGCAAACTAGAAAGAAACATGTATGTGTACAATGAAAAGGCAAAAGAAAAACTCACTCTCTTGCTGCCTTCTAAATCTGCTTCCAATTCAATACTTCTATTACGTACCAGCCACTTTCCCACTGAAGTTCAATATTCAGTTCATTTTTGACCCTCCTTGTTTTCTACTTCTACATTCAACCTGCCATTAATCCTGCTGATCATTTTTCCCCTCCTATGTACATTTCTCTCATTTCTACTGTCAACTACCATAGGATAGGTCTTTTATCTCTGTGTACAGAGACAATTTCCCTCCAACATTTACATCTTTAATAAAAAATTTACCATTATTAATCTTTCTGAAATAATTTTATTATGATATATACTTCTTAAGAATCTACAGATGACTATCTTGAATTTAAAAAAAATACTTTTCAGGCCAGGTGTGGTGGCTGATGCCTATAATCCCAGGACTTTGGGAGGCTGAGGGAGGTGGATTGCTTGAGTCCAGGGGTTTAAGGCAACATGGTGAGACCCCAGCTCTACCAAAAAAAAAAAAAAAATTAGATGGCCATGGTGGCATGCACCTATGGTCCTAGCTACTTGAAAGGCTGAGGTAGAAGGATTGCCTGAGCCTGGAAAGTTGAGGGTACAGTGAGCTGAGACTGTACCACTGCGTGCCAGCCTCGGTGAAAGAGTGAGATCCTGTCTTGGAAAAAAAAATTGGTTACTTTCAGGGAGAGGGAGAGAGAGAGAGAGAGAGTGTGTGAGAGAGAGATACGGAAAAAGAGAAGGAAGGAAGGGAAGGGAAGAAACAAACAATACATATTTTTTAATAAGTTACATATACCCGTGATATAAAATTCAAAAGCTACAAGAGACAATTCAATGAGAAGTCATCTAGGTTTCTTTCCCAAGAGAAAGTAATGTTACCAGTTTTTGTGTGTATCATTCCAGAGACATTCTATATACATACATACATACATACACATAAGCATCAAAACACGTGTATACATATTACACATAAACCAACCAGAGTGGCTACATCACACATGAAGTCCTACACTTGCTTTTTTCACTTAATACATTTCACAATGTATTCAACAGGAAATACATATAAAGCTTCCTCATTCTTTTCAATCACTGCACAGTATTCCACTGTATGGCTGTAGAATAATTAATTTAAATAGGTCATTATTGATGGACATAAGCCTTTACTTTTTGCAATGGATATTTTTGGCATGAATATGAATATATCAGGAGGTTAAATTCCCAGAGGTGGAATTATTGGGCCAGAGGGTATGTATAATTGTAATTTTGATAGATGCTGCAGTGGTTCTCTCTACAGAAATTGTACCAATTTATATATCCACTAGCAATGTATAATGATAGATTTTGAACCCTCCCTTCTCTCCTGCTAACATTTTATTCCCTCTCTTATCTGTGTTCCTTATTTCTCATTACTCCCCACAAACCCTTGTCTCTCTGGTTAGGGCAGTTTCCATAAAGCTAGTTATTACTCCTTCCTTCTAACTCCAGCTGTACGGTTTGTTCCATCTCGAACACTTGCTCCTGTTTCCTCTACTCATCTAACCTTCAAGGCTATCTTAAGTTCTACCTCTTTTATGTTTTCCAATAACCACATCAATCCTTCTTCTAGCCTGCTCCAAACATGTTTTCTCTAAAACTTAACATTTTGTTACATAAATTCTGTACATTTATCTACTTATCATATCCTGAATTTGTGCTGATTTTGAATTGTTTCACATATCTAATGGTCTTCAACCATATAATAATCTTTTTTTTTTTTGGTTGGGGGGACAGGGTCTTGCTCTAGTACTCAGGCTGGAGTGCAGTGGCTTGATCATAGCTCATTGTAGCCTTGAACTTCTGGGCTTTGCCTCCTAAGTAGCTAGGACAACAAAGTCCAGCCTTAGCCTCCTGAGTTGCTAGGACTATAGGCACACACCACCATGCCCAGCTCATCTTTAAATATGTTTTTGTAGAAATGGAGTCTATGTTGCTTAGGCTGATCTCAATCTCCTGACCTCAAGGGATATTTCTACCTCAGCCTCCCGAAGTGTTGAGATTATAGGCATGAGCCACTGTGCCTATTTGTAATTTGTTTCATCGTAGGAATTATATAATATCCTTCATTTGAATATATCACAGTTTTAGTGTATTAAAAAATACTCTTAAAGCCTCTAATGGCTTTAGAATTTCCTATATAAACAGAAGTGAAAATCATTTGTCTTACAGACATGAATCTGTCCTCATGTATTTCCATCTCAAATCCTGTTAGGGCAGTTTAAATTTGCCTGCAATGGAAAAAAAACGACTTTTGCAAAATCAGTCTCTCCCCTCATATTCCATATAATCTTCTCTGTTAGTTTCTAAATATATACTAGACATTCAATACATATTTCTTGAATTGATATTGTTCCTAATTTCTCTACATTAATAATGCATGTAAGTGTGTATATTCACATATCTAAGAGATGATTCTAAAATTGGCTAGTATAGGAAAGGACCTATACTAGCCAAAATAATTTTGAAAAAGAACATGCAAAAGTTAAAGGACTTGTTAAGTCCCTTAACTACCTAATTTTAAGACTCATTTAAAAACTACAGCCATCAAGACAAGAGTAGTATTGGCATTAAAATAGATAATAGAACAGAGATCAATGGAACAAAGAAGTCCAGAAATAGACTCACACAAATATAAAGTGATTATCAACAAAGGTACATAGGCAATTTAAAAATAGCCTTTTCAACAAGTGGTGCTGACACAATTAGGCATTCTTATGCCAAAAAATTAGCTTTGATCTTTACCTTATACACAAAAAATAATTCAAAATCATAAATCTGTAGGGAAAGAAAGAATTTTGCTCGACTGTTTTTAAAATTAACATGGGATATAAAACTCTTTTAAACAAATATAAAAAATAAATGCAGTTTCTTTATGTATACTGAACAGACATTTCCTGTCAGCTGCTGTTAGCTGAGCTGTTCTCTTACCTCTCTTTTCTGTGTCACAGAATCTTTGCTGCTACTGCTGGGAAACAGTATGGCTTCTCACCTCACCAAGCACTGGGTGATGGTGATACCAAAAAAAGCTGATCATAGACCTAATTTAAAAACCTAAAACTATAAAACTTCTTAAACAAAATCTAGAAGAAAAATCTGCGTGGTGCTGGATTAAGCAGATTCCTTAGATCAGGGGTCCCCAACTCCCAGGCGGACCAGTACCAGTCTGTTAGAAACTGGGCTGCACAGCAGGAGGTGAGCAGTGGGTCAGTGAACATTACCGCCTGAGCTCCACCTCCTGTCAGATCAGTGGTGGTATTAGATTCTTATAGGAGCAGGAACCCTCTCTTTGTGAGGGATCTATGCTGCACGCTCCTTATGAGAATCTAACTAATGCCTGATGATCTGAGATGGAACAGTTTTATCCCCAAACCATCCCCCCACAACAACTACCAGCTGTGGAAAAACTGTCTTCCACAAAACCAGTCTCTGGTGCCAAAAAGGTTGATGACCCCATACCTTAGAGATCACCAAAAGCACAAGCTATCAAAAAAGAAAGTTGATAAATTGGACTTAAATAAAAAATAAAAACAGGCTGGGTATGGTGGCTCATGCCTGTAATCCCAGCACTTTTGGAGGCCAAGGTGGGTGGATCACCTGAGGTCAGGAGTTCAAGACTGGCCTCATCAACATGGTGAAATCTTCTCTACAAAAACACAAAAACTAGCCAAGGGTGGTGGCAGGCACCTATAATTCTGGCTACTCGGTAGGCTGAGGCAGGAGAACTGCTTGAATATGGGAGGTGGAGGTTGCAGTGGGCCAAGATCATGCCATTGCACTCCAGCCTGGGTGACAGAGACTCAATCTCAATAAAATAAATAAATAAAAATTTAAAAATTAAAACAGTGTTTCAAAAGCACTAGTAAGGGAATGAAAAGATAAAACTATAAGAAAAAGAATTATCAAAACCTCATAAAATAAGAATATAAACAACTCAATTTTTAAAATGCACAAAAGATTTGAACACTTTACCAAAGGAAATTATCATTAGTCACTGGACAAATGATTAAAGGTACAGTAAGGTATCACTAAACACACGTTGGTATTGCTAAATGTGTTGGCAAAAATGTGGAGGAAGTGGAACTGCTGTTGGGACTATAAAATGGCATAATCGCTTTGGAAAACAATTTGGTAGTTTCTTAAGAAGTTAAACATATACTTACCATATGCTCCAATCATTCTACTCCTAGATATTTACCCCACAGAAATGAAAGCACACATCTATACAAAGACTTATGCATGGATGTCTTTGTCTATCCTAGGGACTCTTGGGACTGGTCTGCAGAGGTACATAGTCAGTGCACCAGAGGAATAAGACGGAAAGTATCTAAGTGACCTCATCTAAGGTATGAGAATAAAATGGAAGGTATCCTAAGTGATCTCATCTAAGGTATGAGATCACTCTGGGAAAGCTAGGTGGAATGCTTAAACCAAAGCCAAAAAAATACCTTGAAGGTTCACTCCTACACTCCTCCTGTGATGAGGCTCCAGATGAAATAACAAGAGAAGTAGCGTCTGAAGCAGTGTAGGCCAAGAATTCTAACCCTTATCACAAAGCTCCCATGGATCTCTGGCAAGGCATAGACTATGACCAACGATCTGCTATTTTCCAACACAGAGCTATTAACAATAAGAAGCTGTCTCCCAGGCCTGTGGTAAAGATCAGCAAATAAGAACCAAATAAAGAACTAGGCAATATTCAAGTATAGAAGTGTTACTAAAAAATGCTCTCAGACTCATTTCTCTCCCCTTAGGTTGTTACTCTTTTATTAATAATGTTCAGGCATAACGGGACCTGGCAACAGGCTAACAGAAAAATTTAAGATTACCTTTCATTGCTGTGAAACACAAACAGTGTCTATGCCCTCAAAGGAAAATTACTGCTGCATAAACGAATGCATGCTGTTCCCACTTAAT
The DNA here is from genome assembly GCA_004027715.1 of Plecturocebus donacophilus. Taxonomy (NCBI): domain Eukaryota; kingdom Metazoa; phylum Chordata; class Mammalia; order Primates; family Pitheciidae; genus Plecturocebus; species Plecturocebus donacophilus. The sequence goes on along the minus strand of PVKP010052709.1, from coordinate 764 downwards.
AATCTCCCATCTTCCCTTTTCCCTACAGGCAGAAATGGATTTTTACAACATAGGGCTGGGGTGGTGCTCTAGCCTTCCAAGGAACCATTGGGTATTTTTGTTTCATGAAAAATGAAACTATTTTAGTCCTTCCTTTTTAGGCTGGCTGCCAACCCAGGACCTGGAGACATGCAGGCTGCCATCTGCCTTGCCCCAGCTGTTCCTGTCCAGCAATCCATCTCCAACCAGGGATGCCTGGTATCTGCCAGGTCAGCTAAGCAAATAGTGAAAGACACTTGAGATACACAGCTTGCCATGCAACCTTAACTTCCTTTCTTACAGGGTGGCATGCCACTCTCCATAACAACATAGAGAGCTTTATTCTGAGAAGAACTCACTTTCCACAAAGCTTTGCAACAATCTTTTCTTACTGTACAACAATTAATTCAGTATTCCCCACATTTTTGTTAAAATCTAAAAGTTTGCTTTAAAAGAATGCTATAGGGCCAGGTGTGCTGGCTCACTCCTGTAATCCTAGCACTTTGGTAGGCCGAGGTGGTTGGACCAACTGAGGTCAGGAGTTTGAGACCAGCCTGGCCAACATGGTGAAACCCCAACTCTGCTAAAAATACAAAAATTATCCAGGTGTGGTGGCAGGCACCTGTAATCTCAGCTACTTGGGAAGCTGAGGCAGGAGAATCACTTGAACCTGGGAGGTGGAGGCTGAAGTGAGCCAAGATCATGCCACTGCACTCCTGCCTGGACAACAAGAGTGAGACTTTGTC
>PVKP010052708.1:0-12311 GCA_004027715.1 Plecturocebus donacophilus | reverse complement strand
CCGCCGCCGCTATTGTATTTGTTTTTAGAGATGGAGTCATGCTCTGGTATCCAGGCTGGAGTACAATAGTGCTATCTCAGCTCACTGCAATCTCTGCCTCACAGGTTCAAGGGATTCTCATGCTTCAGCCTCCCAAGTAGCTAGGATTACAGGAAGCCACCACTATGCCTGGCCAATTTTTGTATTTTTACTAGAGTCAGGGTTTCACTATGTTGGTCACGCTAGTCTCGAACTCCTGGCTTCAAGGGATCCACCCACCTCAGCCTCCCAAAGTACTGGGATTACAGGCATGAGCCACCACACCCACCCTAGACCACCCTATTTTATTTTACTTTTTTGAGATGGAGTCTCACTCTGGTGCCCAGGTTGGAGTGCAGTGGCACAATCTCAGCTTACCGAAACCTACACTTCCTAGGTTCAAGAGATTCTCCTGCCTCAGCCTCCTGAGTAGCTGGGATCACAAGTGTCTGCCATGACACCCAGCTAACTTTTTTTTGTATTTTTAGTGGAGACAGGCTTTCACCATGTTGGCCAGGCTCGTCTTGAACTCCTGACCTCAAGTGATCCACCCACCTTGGCCTCCCAAAGTGCTGGGATTACAGGTGCGAGATATTGCAGCTGGCCTAGAGCACCCTATCTTAAATGGATCACCCCATCCCCCTACTCCCCTGCATCCAGCCTGCCTGATTTTCCTCTTCATACCCACCCCTATGTATCACACCATTTTACATCATTTTTAATGTGTCTTGATTTTTTTTTTTTTTTGGTCCCTCTACACTGCAACTTCCCCCAGTTCTCCAGCCTCTGCAAGGCAGAGACTTACCTCATTCACCGCTATCTTCCCAGGGCCTGGCACACAGTAGGTGCTCAGTAAATATTTGCTGAAATAATAGTCAGGGGGCACAAAGACCGCCATGTACTCAACCTGGCCATCAGAAATACAGAGACGTCTGGAGACAGGTGGAGACAGGTGTGACCACGTGGTCTCTCTCACACCATCTCTGACACGTGGGCTGCTAGTGACAGGACTGGTATGGATACTGTCCTCTGAGAGGACCAGTGTGGATACTGCCGGCACCTGCATTGTCTCCTGCACACCCAGCTGTCCCAGGTACCCTCCACAGTTCACAGGGGCAGGCAGATTCACAAGTAGGCCAGGTCTCCTGGGACCTACAAATGCCCCCTTCACCTGCAGTCAAGGAGACTGGGGGAGGGAAAGGGCAAGAACGTGTGGCTTCTGCCTCCCTCATGTGCCTCCCTTTCCCCATCCAGAGGACCAAGGACCGGCAGTGCTCCTTGGAAACAGAGAGTCCCACCTGGGACCTGAAGTGCCCCTGTCAAAGCCCCCAGTGGTTTGAAGGAAGTGCTCCTGGGTGACCACAGGGCTAGATAAGTCAGGGTTAGCAGGTCACAACTTGAGTGGCTGGCCCAGGGGAGGGCCATGACCCACTTTATCACCCCACAGGAAAGCACTGCTCTCATTCCAGCTGGCTGTTCCCTCATTGCTGCTCATGCTGACCTGTGGAGACGAGAGTCATCCCCTGGGCAATCCCATCTGTCCCCTTACAGTCCCAATCTGAGCCTGGGCCCCTAGGAGCCCACACTGTCCTGGGGTGGGCCCAGTGGCTTCCTACTTTGGGACCTTTTTGCTGACCCTTTCTGTTTCCCAGATGTCTTCTGAAGCACCCCCTGCCCCGGGCCCCTCCACAGGTGAAGCCTGTCCTCCCAGGAACACCTGCTGTGTCCCTTGCTTTCCCGCCAGTGAGGCACAGGCCTCTCCCCCGACTCACCATGGCTGCAGGAAGGTGATGGGCTACAGGAAGAGTGGGACCCAAGCTGGGGCTGCTGTCTTCAGGAAGTGACAGTGGCTTCTGCTCCACGGCCAGCACATAGGGTGGGAGCTACTGGGGGTGGGGTGGGGGAGGACAGAGGAAGAAGGCAAGGAGGTGGGGAGGCTCCAGGCTGTCCCCAGATCCTGCCAGCACTTCTTTTTTTTTTGAGACTGAGTCTCACTGTCTCGCCCAGGCTGGAGTGCCGTGATGCCATTTTGACTCCCTGAAACCTCTGCCTTCCGGGTTCAAGCAATTTACAGCTTGGCTCTAGAGACCCCCAACCAGGCGGTGCTGAAGGAATTAAGAAGGAGACACCCAGATAGAACAGCAAAGTGGGACTGCAGGGGCTGGGGAAGGTTGTGTGGGGGAAGGAAGGGCAACAGCCTTCTGAGCTGACAGCCTTCTGGGCCAAGGGCCTTGAGCAGACACTGACTCACATAGTTAGTCTCTCTGAACAGGTGATAATGATTACAAATAGGTGTTCTGTGTTTTCTCTTAGAACCAAGATAAACTAGGTAGGCAGCTGGTGCCTATTTGCCACTGATCACAGACAAACTGAAAAGTATTCTCCATGAGGGAGCCATGTGGGTAGGGTCACCTATCCCGCACTTAAAGAATTGTTTTAACTGGTGTATGATATTTATATATTGTCCTGCCACTTAAGAATGCTCCAAACAGTTTTCCACTTGTGGGTGGGGGGCGGCCAGATTTTCCTTGCCATCGTTCTTCTTAGCAAACAATGTATTTTATCATACACTCAGCATTTCTCAACAGCAATTCTCTTGCATCAGCCTCCTGAGTAGCTGAGATTACAGGCATGCACCACCATGCCTGGCTACTTTTTGTATTATCAGTAGAGATGGGGTTTCACCATGTTGGCAAGACTGGTCTTGAACTCTTGACCTCAAATGATCTGTCTGCCTCAGCCTCCCAAGGCACTGGGATTATAAGCGTGAGCCACCATGCCCGGCCCCTGCCAGGCACTTCTATTTCCCTTGAATTCCTGTCCCTCCTGCTACTGTCCCCAAGCTTGGGGTGTTGGTCGCCCACATATTCCCAACATGGTCACAAGTCTCTTCCTCTCTGTAGTTCCCCTCAGTCCCACCACCTTGGTGGCCCCATCTCTGGACTCCAGGTAGGACTTGGTACCAGGTCCTGGTGACCTCCTGGGCTGGAGAGCCACGGGATGGGGAAATCTCAGCAGGTCAGGGGTATGGACAGCTCTGGGGTTTAGGAGGCTCCTGGGAAGCCTCAGAGACACAGGACATGGGGGCCCATGTGACCAGATGTGGGGTTCCTGCTCTCTGTCCCTGCCCCAGTTGGGCCATCGCCTTCCTTATTTCAACACTTTCCTGAAATCTGACTCCTGGCTTTGAGCAGGACTCACTTGTTCTAGAGGAATTATCACACAGGCCATGTAGGCCCCAGGCTGCCACCATGGGCAGAGAGCTCAGCTGGCATGGCAGATTTAGGAGGTCAGTGGGTGAATGGTGTCAAAGGCCTTGCATCTAGGCCGGGCATGGTGGTTCCTGCCTGTAATCCCAACACTTTGGGAGGCCAAGGCAGGAGAATCGCTTGAGCCTGGGAGTTTGAGACCAGTCTGGGCAACATAGCAAGACTCTATCTCTACAAAAAATATTAAAAATTAGCCAGGTGTGATGGTGCCCACCTGTGGTCCCAGCTGCTTGGGAGGCTGAGGTGGGAGGATTGCTTGAGATCAGGAGGCAGAGGCTGGAGTCAGCTATGATCACACCACTGCACTGGTAACAGAGCTAGACTCTATTTCAATCTCAATTAATCAATCGAGAGCCACACTAAAAGAAAAACAAACAACAACAACAAAAAAAAAAAAAAAAAATGGCTGGGCATGGTGCTGCACACCTGTAATCCCAGCACTTTGGGAGGCCAAGGAGGGCAGATCACCTGAGGTCAGGAGATCGAGACCAGCCTGGACAACATGGTGAAACACTGTCTCTACTAAAAATACAAAAATTAGCCAGGTGTGGTGTCCTACGCCTCTGATCCCAGCTACTTGGGAGGCTGAGGGGGAGAATCGCTTAAATTTGGGAGGTGGAGGTTGTAGTGAGCCAAGATCACACCACTGCACTCCATGTTGGGTGACAGAGCGAGACTTCATCTCAAAAAAAAAAAAAAAAAGACCTTGTAGCCTTGAAGGAATGAGGGAGTCTGAGGACATGAAGATAGCCCAGATTCCCAGAGGTTACATTAGAAGTAGCAGAGAGAAGAGGAACCAGGAGACAGAGACAGGGGCAACGAGAAGGTCAACGCAGTCGGTCGTGGTGCGGTGGCCTGGCCAGATAAGGGCAAGCCATGACCACAGGGCTCAGCCCACAGGAGATGGGTGATCTCGGTCACAGCAGACGAAGAAACAAAACTCTTGCTAAGAGAGTAGAGAGCCCTGGTTTTCAGTTTGAGCACATGCTGGGATCGCCTGAACAATTTTTTCAAAAGACAGAACTGGCGGTTGGGTGCGGTGGCTCATGCCTGTAATCCTAACACTTCAGGAGGCCGAGGTGGGAGGATCATCTGAGGTTGGGAGTTCAAGATCAGCCTGGCTGACACGGGGAAACTTCATCTCTACTAAAACTACAAAAAATTAACTGGGCGTGGTGATTAGCACCTGTAATCCCAGCTACACGGGAGGCTGAGGCAGGAGAATCACTTGATTGAATTTATGATTCTCTGCCTAAATATTAAACAAAGGAAAATGTTATATGCAGGCATTCTATTTTTATATAGTATATTTATTGCTATATATGTATGAATAAAGTCTGTTAATTCAAAGAAATATGTTTTTTTAACATTAATTATGTGTGTGTTACAGACAATAAGTGTCCTCTGCTCGTCTACCCCAACAGCCACCAACATGGATTGGTTGGGTAGAATTAAAACCCAAGAGTGAAAGAAACAAGCTGACAGACTTTAGTTTAAAACCAGTACTGCAGAGCTAGCTGAAAACAGTATGGACTCCCTTTGAATATAGGGAGTTTCCTCTAACAAGTATGGAATTTGAATGAACATTTAGAATAATAATATGCAAATGAAAGTAACATCGAAAAGATGGTAGGGCTAAGTAAACTTTAAGCTTCTTAAAATACAGGTTTCATCTTTTTTAAGCAACACAAAATTCATAAGGTACTGGACTTGTGGCCCCTACTTCTATCTCCCTCTCTTACATACACTGCTCCTCTACCTCCCCATGCTGCCTGATACACAATTCCAGCCTGGCACTGAAAATGTTTTTAGATGTTCACCTAAGGGATACCATTACCTGTAATGTCCAATTCTAAGTTTTGCAATTGTCAATTTTATATCTAAAAAGTTTCATGTTATCAGGAGATTATAACATAATATTGAATATAATCAGTTCTCTAACTGGGCATTTACTTCTCTTCCACTGAACTCCAATCATTCTGTAATATTGATTATTATATTATTATTTCAATTATTACAATATTATAAAATGAATTATAATATTGAATATTATCGATGAATTTAGAATCACTGGTATTTGAATTCAATAGTGATAAATATGATATGTAGTTGCTTTCAGCTTATTTTTTTTCCTTGGTGGTAAGTAATTGAACGTTTTAAGTCCTTACATATGCCCAGTTTATAATTCAAGTCACATGAATAAATATCTAAGACTTAATGTTTTATATAATATAAATTTGTATAAGTATTATTACAGCTCTATCTATATAATTAAAAAGACACAAACATATCTTGTATGTTAAAATTGCATGAATTGTTATATAGGCATAAAAATACTCTGAGTAGCCTTTTATTCTAAGGGATACTGCAAGTAGCAGTTGGGTTCAGTAAAACAAAATGCACAATAGATTTCTGAAAAGAGAATACAGGTATTTTGTGTCATATAATTGAATACATGGAGTGTTAATCAGCTTCTTTAACTGAATTGATGGACCAATTAGAATCCTAGTTGCTTTAAATAAATCATTTAGCACCTTTAAAAACTGAAAATAAAATTGTATCATATTTTTTAAATAACCAGAATTATAAGTATGTGAGTACATGAGAATATTCTTGATGCAAATGAAAATACTAAATGTTACTACAATTTAGTATTGTAAGGATTAGGTGAGGGTTTCTGGTGAACACTACATTGTAAGTCATGGATATCCTCAGAGAAACAAAGAAAGTAGGTGTTGTCCATTTTTTCTAAAAATGGAAGGAAAAACAGAAACATGGTTCAAAAACTAATTAAACTTGCTGCAACAGAAATGAAAGCATTTTGATGCAACTTATTAAAGGGAAAATGCTGTGAAATTAACAGTAATCAAAAGCTTTACACTTGATGTAACAGGAACTGTCAAAGAATGCTTGATAACATTTACTGAACTAAAAAACATGGTTGTCAAAAAAAGGACACGTGTTGAATAAAATTCAAGTAATTACAGAAAAACACTGAAAGAGACTATACTGGTAACTTACAAATAAAAAGAAATTTGAAATATACAATTCCTAGTAGAATCTTGATTCTAGTTAAATGAACAGTCCCTGTGAGAAATAAGACATGGCAAGAAATGATGCTTTAACGTATTGTCCCTCTTTTGTTATCCATAATTATTTGTAACTCTCAGAGGGCAATGATAAAATGGTTCTTTTTTACTGAATGAACTATTCTATAAGATGTAAGGAGTATATAGCCATTTATTTAGTCTTAAATATGGTAACTAAATTCTGTATTTGCCTGAATGGGTAATGTAAAGACACAGGATTTTGATGTTTTCTTTCTCACCATGAAATGAGTGACCCTGACTTTCATATTTGCAATTATGAGCTATGATTGCCTTTCCTCTTTAAGTCCCACTTCCTCTCATCTTTCTTAATGCCAATTATATAGAAAGCTAAATTGTGTGCCTGACCTCAGGTGATCCGCCCGCCTCGGCCTCCTAAAGCGCTGGGATTACAGGCATGAGCCACTGCTCCCGGCCATGTTAGAATTGTTTTACAAAAATACTTTATTATTATGTTTGATTTTCAATTGTAAATATAATGGCAGGAAGTAATTGAAATTTAAATCATTTTATTTAAAATATTTTAAAATTAGGTTCCAGAGGCATTTTTATATCAAGAAAGTGATTGTTATTATTAAACTGTTATATATTACAATAAATATGTTTTCAAAGTCAAATTTTGCTTAACAGAAAACTCAGTGAAATTTTTTCAAGTGGAAGACATTGCTTACAAAATCTGGATTTCCAAATTGTATATCCCAAACCTTAAACCATTTACAGCTATCTGTACGACATAGGTCAAGTTTCTTAGCCTTCTCATCTTTAGAATGTGAATACTTATTTCCCACCATTGTCAGTGACTAAATGTATCAATACTCTTAAATGGCTTAGAAGATCGTCTGACACAAAGGAAGTACTATCCAAATGTTAGTTTTATGAGGAAAAAAAGAAGAAAGTTGGAAAGTATAAGCTTCCATGTAGAAAAATATAGGTTTCCTTTCTCAGCCTTTTAAAAAACTCATTCAGGACTTTTAATTTATTGCATGTGGTATCTGTGAACCATTCTAAGTGTCTAACTATTTGAAAGATTAGGGAAAATATTAATACAGAAGATTTGCATAACATGAGAGTGGATGGAAAAAGAATCTGGTGGCAGTTTGATGGGTGAGGATTAAATGAGAGAATAATTTGTTGAGTATTTAATCTGTGTCAGACTCTATGTAATACATTGCAATTTTATTCAATGTATGTAAAGTGTATACTCAGAAAATCATAGTTATTATTAATAAAAGATTGATAAACCATGGAACAGCTTGCTTAAGCTAGTTCTGAAATAATCTTAGAAAAGCTTTAAAATTAACTATGAAAATCAGTTTTCAGTATGGCTAAGATGACCCCTATTTTGGGAACGAGAGCTGGTTGAGGTCATTTATTGCATTTTATTTTCTCACATAATGTATATTCTTTTTTCTTCTATCATGATGGAGAATCCGATGTCTATCCATGCTAAAATATCCTGTTATTTAAGCTTCTTCATCCTGTAAGACATACTTCTTTTCCTCTGTGCATGCTAATTCCAAACAATGGTGACCAGTCTATGTCAATTATCCTTGAATTATTTAATTCAGGAGTTCCCCCCACTCAGATTAATTCACTTGTTTAAGTTTTATTTTCCCCTAAACATGTAAGTTTTCTTGAAGATAAAGGTTGTGTCTTACACTAGTAATATAACTGCAACAGCACTTTTACAGTTTTAAGAGCTAAGCAAAATGAGTGAATGAATAATATTAAATTCTTATGCTAAATTGCAAACAGAGATAGTTTTCTATATACCAATTTGCTGTGCTGAGCAATGGATCACTGCCCCTTCATCATATTAAATTATAGTAAAACTGTTACTATCTGAAGAGTTTAGAAATTAGTGTTAAGTAAAAATGACTCATCTAGATATGTACTTAATAATCCTTTTTAAAATTTGATTCTAATATTAAATTAGAATTTTTTCCATATGCTTAATGGGCCTGCTTACCCCTCTTTAAAAAGAATAACGCTTCAGAAAGAGGGGCACTATGGTAAAACATTAGAAACAGTTATACATAATTTATGGGAAAAAATAAACTGTTATTTCTCAGTATATGACATTAGCAAGGTCCCTGGAGAGAAATGCATCACTACAGTCACTCAAGGGCCATTCTATTATCTTCTAATTTTATATACAATTACTGTTTCTAACAGAACACCTAAGAATACTATCTAAGAGATAGAAAACATGTAAATATGTAGTTCTTCAAATTTGTGCAGTGATTTACACATAGTTCTAACTATACATAAGATGTGTAGAGACTTTATGAGTTTTTAAATTAAGGCTACAATATTCAACAGATTTTCAATGATAGGTTAAAGCAAATCCAAGCAAACATAAAACTTAATCTTTCCTCTCAAAATGTACTTAGTGTAACATAAATTTATTTTCCCATTAAACTAGTAAAACACAAATGGCCCCACATGTTTATATCTGTAAGATATCTGTAAAAAATAAATAAATAATATTTATACGTAAGGTTCCTATTCAAAAAGTTTTTGGCCACACTAATTATAAAATCACTATTTTCTTTGTTTTAATTTTGCTTGTTTTAGTGTTCCAAGGCTGTTTATCTTAGAGATATAATCAATTTACAAAATGTTTCAGTAAGTGAAAAGACATTATCAGGAGTGCAGAAGGAAAGTGTTGCCACCCTGTGCATTAATTTCATGCATTGGGCTGTATCTTCCCAAGAGGGAAGGTAGTCCTCTCTTTCACAATCTGATCTGCTTATCCTTTCTTCATCATTTACAGACATCCAAATTATATAACAATCAATTTTATTAATTTATATTTATACATAATAAATAATGTACTGGGGACAAATAAAATATGTCCTTGAAGAAGATACTGTTTGTTCTTGAGAACAAAAATTAAATGGAAAACGTATCCCAAATGGTATTTTTGGAAAATGTAGGTTCTAGCATAGTTCTCTTCCTCTCAGTGATCTTTTTTGCTGGTGAATGCAGGCTAGTATTTCCTCAACTGTTTCAAGTGTGGAAATTTTTTAGCTCTGAAGAATTTGAACAACTCCAGAGACGACGCTCAACCAGCAGAGCAGTGCAGCTATTAGAACTAAGGGCCCTTCACAAATGCTTCACCTCCTTTCTCTCTGACATTCAAAAAGGGAGAGAACTTTCCATGAGATTACCTGTGTGATAACAGGAGGAAGGTGAAAGAAAAGAATGGTTTTTAAGGTTATCTAGGTGATCAAAGGGAAAACAAAGTAAGTTTTTGGATTGCCATGGGGCCATTTGCTGCTGGGAAAACTCAGCTAAATTATTCATTGGGCACATGATGTAGAGTCTAATTTTCCTTCATAAAATCGTAGTCTCTTTTTAAGCTCAGAGATCTCAAATGGTATTTCACTCTAGTTTTTGTGTGACCAGTGTAGAGTTTCAGTTTCTCCATCTGTAAATGAGAATATGTACCTGCTATGCTCTTCTCAAACCAGTCATTGTTAAAAAAATCAGTTTATAGGGAATCTGCTAGGGTCTGAATGTTTATGTCCCTCCAAAATTCGTATGTTGACATCTTAATCACCAATGTGATGATATTACAAGGTGGAGCCTTTGGAAGATGATTAGATCATCAGAGTTCTTCCCTCATTAATGAAATTAGTGCCATTATAAAAGAGGCCCCAAAGAGTTGCTTTGACCTTTTCACCATGTGAGTACACAAAGAATACACCATCTATGATTCAAAAAGCAGGCCCTCAACAGACAATGAATCTTCCAGCACCTTGATCTTGGAATTTCCAGCATCTAGAACTGTGAGAAATAAATTTCTGTTGTTTATAAATGACTCAATTTGTGGTATTTTGTTATAGCAGACTAAATGGACTAGGACAGAACATACGCATATGTCATATCTAATAGGTGTCCAGTAAATATGAAAATAAACAATGAGCTTTGTAAGGTTAGACATTGTAAACAAGCCTGCATTTTGTGGTTTGGGGTTGCTTTTATCAGAAAAAACATGTTAAAATTCATTTCACAGTGCCCAATTTTTTTATGTGATCTATATAAATTGCAATTTTTTTTATTCTATTGCTTCATGTCTTTCTGTCTTGGAGCTGTTCTGCCTTCAATGTCAACAATACCTAACTCTTCACACATCACTTTTCTCTGCCTACACACATAAAATCAATAAATAGGAGCAACTATTAAGAAGAAAAATAAATGACTTGAATATGACTTTGCCATATATCTATTCTGGCAATGTACTTTGTGAAAATCTAAGAAGATAAATTAAGGTATGTTTAAGCAGAATGAAGGTTAAATATATTGCATGCAATTATTTTTGCATAAGAGTAAATATAGGTTTAAACATATTTCTTCTTAAGCTGAACTAAAAAAACTTAACTTTATTATAATTAAATTAAGTATGCTTCAACAAAAGTAAGATAGATTTATTTTTTAAAATCTTAGTGTAATGAAGAATATTTGCCAATGAGATCCTTTCTATCACTCCATATTATTCTAAAATTTTAGGTTATACCAGTTAATTGTGATGTTTATCCATGTGCATAAATGTATCTGATGGAAAAATAAACACTTAAATGATGAAGAATCATCACCTGTTAGAAACATATTAATTTTTTATGAGTTAATACACTAGTTATACAATATCATTTCTATTAAAATATATTTTTAAACAAGTCAGTTCTAAAAGGTATACTATAGTACTAGTTACTATACTCGAACCAGTTCTGTTATATATTTTTTGAATTGATTATTCTGCTGATAATTATAAGTTATATTAACCATGTTTATGAGTTTTGAAAACCACTATAAATGATTGAACCAGCTCCTCAGTTTCAATAATGAATATATGTCTTTTCCATATACCATCAAAAAGAGACCACCACATACCAGTGGAAAAGGCTTGTGCATGCTATAAATATTAAAATATTAAGCTTAAATAGATGTTATCTGATTACTTTTTCATCTACCAAGTTCTGTTCAAATAGAAAGTAAGCCAAGCACTCCCATCTTACCCTTACTGTTCCTTTACACACTAGCTATATGACCATTATGCAATTTACTTAAGCTCCCTCTGCCTTAGTTTTCACATCTATTAATTATTACTTTATTAAATTTATTAAATAAGCATAAACTTATCTGACCATAAATCAGTCTTGCAACATAGTTACTATCTTCATATCAAATTGAGCAGATTTTTAGTAAATATTTATCATTAGGTTACTGCCTAAGCTCCTAACTGAAAAACTGAACCTGATCCAAACTGAATTAGACCAGCATAGGAGAGTTTTCATAAGAGGAAAGTTGCTGTCAAGAGGATAGACCATGATTAATGTGTGTTAAAAAGGAATTGCTTGGCTTATGGATGCCTGAACACATGTTCTTGTGAGCAACTTTCCCAAATTTTAGAGAGGATTCCTTTCCTAAGATTCTTTGTTATCTGTGCTGTGTTCTCTTTTGAGACTATCCCATGAGGACATTGGAAGAAAACAGTCAAAGAGCAAATATCACTGGGTTTCTTGCGCATCTCCCAATCCAGAACCTATTTTCCAATTTGGCCAAAAGTATAAATGATGGACAAGTTCTTGGCAAGTTTATATGCAAAAAATGCATTTAGACACAAAAGATAATGTAAAAAATATGTTTAGAGTTCAAATGTTTGACATACAAGAAAAATTCAGTCTCTTTATTTAATCAATGTTATAATTAAGAATGCACTAGAATATTTTGAATATTATATTACAGAAAACTCAGAACGTCACTTAAATTTGGGTCTGTTAAGTACATTAATTTACTCAGCTATAGGAAGAACTTTGGAATAAGGTTTTATCAAATTTATTGATTGCTTATAAGATGAATTCAGAAAAAAATATTGGTTTAAAACTTCAGTGGAGTTAACCCTTGGAGATTT
>PVKP010052707.1:0-12218 GCA_004027715.1 Plecturocebus donacophilus | reverse complement strand
GCGTATGTTCGTGGAGGTACTGGGCTGCCCTTCTGTTTTTATTCGTCCGTGTCTTTTGGTCCCAGTGTTGTGCTGCTTTCGTGAATGTGTTTGGAGGTGCCTTTTCCCTGACCTCTGGAGGAATTTGTGTACGATCATTATTTCCTTCCGTGGTTCTTCAGTGGAGTCATCTGGGCCTGGGATTTAGTTTTATTTCTGTGGAAGGTTTTAAATTATAAGTTCAATTTATTTATTTATTTAGAGACAGAGTCTGGCCTCTGCCTCCCAGGCTGGAGTGCAGGGGTGCTATCTCGGCTCACTGCAGCCTCCGCCTCCCGGGTTCAAGTGCTTCTCCTGCCTCAGCCTCCCGAGTAGCTGGGATGGCAGGCGCCTGCCACCACGCCAGGCTAATTTTTGCATTTAGGTAGAGACGGGGTTTCACCATATTGGCCAGGCTGGTCTCAAACTCTGGATCTCACGTGACCCTCCTGCTTTGGTCTCCCAAAGTGCCGGGATGACAGGCGCGAGCCACTGCGCCCGGCCAAGTTCATTTTATGTAACATACATAGTTTCTGTTTCGATAGGTTGTGTGTAGGAGGAGTTGGCCGTGTTCTGCGTTGTTGACCCTGTTGGCATCAGGCTGTCATCAGACCCTTTCACGTCCTTCCTAGCGTCCGAGGATCTGTTGGGCGCCCCCTTTTTGATTCCTGATACTGGTGATTTGCATCTCCTCCTTTTTCTTGTGCCCCCGATCAGCCTTCTTAAGAGTTTTATTAGTCGTATTACTCTTTATGAAGAACTAACTGTCGCCTTGTTCATGTCTCTCTATTGTTGGATTTCTGTTTTTCGTTAAATGTGCACTCTGAATGAGGAGACCCCCAAACAGGCTTTGTGTGAGCAAATGGCTGCTTACTCACCCGGGTGCGGGCGTGCTGAGTCCGAAGAGTCAGCGCAGGGCGGTGGGATGGAAGTTGGTTTTGTAGATTTGCGGTGGGCTGCGGAAAGTTACACAAGTCACAGTTCGGGGCGGCTTTTGCAAGCTGGGAGAGGCCCGAAGGGTCTGGAGTCACAAGCTCGGCCTTGGTTGGTTACAAAGTCCAGTTGCCTCATCAGCTGAGGCGGGAATGAGGAGCCGTAGAAGAACGTCTCAGGTTAATGAGGCCCCCCCAGGGGTAGATCGTTCTTCTCCTGTTTGTGGTTTTCCAGTTACTTCAGACCTTCTAGTTCCATGAACCCGTGTGGAGTGTCCGTGCTGGTCACAGAGGTCACCGTGCGGTCCGTGGTGCAGTCAGCCAGCCTAAAAGGCCTTACATGTTTCACTTTTTTTTAATTTTCTTTTTGCGACGGGGTCTTGCTCTGTTGCCCAGGCTGGAGTGCAGGGTGCGATCTTGACTCACTGTAACCTCCACCTCCTGGGTTCAAATGATTCTCCTGTTTCAGCCTCCCAAGTAGCTGCGGTTACGGCGTGCACCACCACGCCCAGCTAATTTTTGTTTTAGTAGAGACGTGGTTACTCCTGACCTCAGGAGTCCGCCCACCTTGGCCTCCCAAAGTGCTGGGTTCACAGGCCTGAGCCACCGCGCCCGGCCCTCTTACTGATGTTTGATTGAATTACACTGGGGTCAGAAAACATACTCTAATTTCAGTTCTTTGAGGTTAGTTGCGCCTCGCGTTATGACCAATATTTAATTTGTTTTGGTCAGCATTCTACGTGTTTGAAAAGAATGTGTGTTGTGCGGTTGTTGGGTGGAGTTCTCTGTATATTTCCCTCGGGGAGTTGGGTAATCCTCGTTCACATCGTCTGGTTCTCACTCGGGTGTTTGCGGCTTTCTGCATTTTCTGAGAGATTTGTCATGACCTCCTCTGATTGTGGATCGTCTGTTTCCATTTTTAGTTCTGTCCATTTCTTCATGTTGCAGCCATACTGTTAGGTGCACACACATTAAGATTGCTTTGTCTTCGTGTCGAATTGTTTCTTCTGTCATTGCGAAATGTCTTGCTGTAGGAACCCTCTTCTTACCGTAAATAAGTACTTGATCTGCTGTAAATGTGACTCGGCAGCTTTTTGTAGGGTTGTTCAGCGTTTGCATGGTTTTTCCCATTCTGTAATGTTTTATTTGAAGTGTGTTGTCTGTAGATGGCACATTCAGATTTTTTTTTTTTAGGTGGAGTCTCTGGAGTGCAGTGGTGCAGTCTCCACTCACTGCGACCTCTGCCTTCCAGGTTCAAGCAGTTCTCCCACGTCAGCCTCCACAGTAGCTGCGATTGCAGGTGCCCACGACCACGCCCAGCTGAGTTTTGTGTTTTTAGTGGAGATGGGGTTTCACTATGCTGACCAGGCTGGTCTCCAAAATCTAGACCTCCAGTGACCTGCCCACCTCAGCCCCCCATATACGCGCGAGCCACCGTGCCCAGCTGGATTTTGTTTTCAATTCAGTCTCTGATGGTCATGGTCTTTTAATAGAGTTTTTAGTTCATTTGCATTTTTCAGGTGACTTATCTGTCATGTGGTCGTGAAAATGCCACCGGCTTGCTCTTTGCTTTCTGTGTGTTCCGTCTGCTCTTTTGTGGTTGTTGCTGTTGTTGTTTTGAGAGGGAATTTCCTTCTTGTCGCCAGGCTGGAGTGCAGCTGCACAATCTCAGCTCATGGCCACCTTCGCCTCCTGGGTCCAAGCGATGCTCCTGCCTCAGCCTCCCGAGTAGCTGGGACCACAGGCGTGCGCCACCATGCCCGGCTCATTTTGTATTTTTAGTAGAGATGGGGTTTCACCATGTTGGTCAGGCTGGTCTCAAACTCCTAATGTCGGGTAATCCACCCGCCTTGGCCTCCCTGAGTGCTGGGGTTACAGGTGTGATCTACCACGCCCAGTCTGTTTTTCTTTTTAATTTTTTTTGTGTCTTCTTTTGGATTAATTGAGTGCTTTGTTTTGTCCCTGTTTCAGCTTCTAATTTTAGTTTAGTGCTTACCCTAGAGGTCACAATATGAGTTCTTAACACAGTCTACTTTGAAGTAGAGTGTACTTAAAGTGGACTGTGAGGCCCCGTGCGGTGGCTCACACCTGTAATCTCAGCACTTTGGGAGGCTGACGTCACGGAGGTCAAAATTCAAGGCCTGCATGGCCAACGTGGTGAAACCCCGTCTCTGCTAAAAATACAAAAATTAGCTGGGCATGGTGGTGGCAGGTGCCTGTAATCCCAGTTACTCGGCAGGAGAATCGCTTGAACCCTGGAGGCGGAGGTTGCAGTGAGCTGAGATGGCGCCCCTGTACTCCAGCCTGGCGACAAAGCGAGACTCCATCTCAAAAAAAAAACAGACAAAAGTACATATCACGAGATGATAACGTTGCTGTTTTAAACAGTGAACATTCTCTGTACTGACCCACGTGTGTCCTCCAACTTCCAGTTGGGATCGTGTCCTTCAGCCTGAAGAACTTTTCACTCGGCCTTATGCTTTCTTTCAGCGTTACTTTGTCTGAAAAGTCTTGATTTTGCTTTCATTTCCTAAAGAATATTTTCGTGGTCATATTTTTCTAGGTTTGCAGGTTTTTTCCTTTCAGCACTTGAGCAGTTTTGTTCCATTGCTTCTTGGCCGCTGCTGCCTCTGTTAAAAACTCAGAGCCTAGGCCGGACGCGGTGGATCACGAGGTCAGGAGTTCGAGACCAGCCTGACCAACATGGGGAAACCCTGGCTCTATTTTAAAAACAAACTCAGAGCCTGCCTTACCGTGTCCTTTGAAATCCTTGCGCCATTGTCTCTCCTAAGATTTTTTTCTTCTTCTTTTTTTTTTTAACCAGTTTGACTGTGATGTGCCTGTGCACGCGTGCTTTTGTGTGTCCTTGTGTTTGTCCTGAGTGTCCTGGCTCTGGGGGTTGGGGTCAGTCGTCAGTTTTGAAGAACTCTTGGCTCTTATCTCTTCAGACGTTTTGCTGCTGCCTCTTTCTTCGCCTCTTCTGTCTCATCTGCACGTCTCTGAGGTTGCGTAGGTGTCTGACGCCTGTCCTAAACTCTGTCTTTCTTTGTAGGCTCTTGGTTTCTTTCTGATTCCACTCATTTGGCCTCGTGCTGCGCTCAGGCTGCTGGTAAACTACTCACTGGGTCCATGCATTCGGGTGCTGTGTTTTCCAATCCTGGAAGGTCCTTGAGATTCTTTTGTATACATTTCAAGTCTCTGCAGAGACTCTCCGGCTTTTTGTCCATTTTCTTAACATGCTGATCCTAGATAGATGTCTTGGTCTGCTGACTCTTAGAATTGGCTGTGTGTAGACCAGCTTTCTTGTCTGATGTTTTCTTGTTTTATTCGGAGACAGGGTCTTGCTCTGCTGCCTGGGCTGGAGCGTGGTGGCACATTCGTGGCTCATTGCAGCCGTGACTTCCTGGGCTCAAGCACTTCTCCCACCTTAGCCTCCCATGAGGGTGGGACTGCAGGGAGGTACCACCAGGCCTGGCCACTTTTGAAATGTTCTGTAGAGATCGAGTGTGCTGCTCTCAAGCTCTGGCCTCAGCCAGTCCTCCGACCTCAGCCTCCCAGAATGCTGCGATGACAGCCATGAGCCATCACATCTGGTTCATGTTTTTCCCTCGTGTTTCCCCACTCTTCACGTGCTAGGCTGCGCGTGGTGTTACTTTTCTCTAGAGGTGGCCTCTTTTCTTAGAGACCACCTTGGTCCTGGCAGGACTCAGGCGGTGCCTGTGGAGATGGAGAAAGGTGGCTGTAGGGTCTGCCCGCTTTCCTCATGGGGACCGCGGGGACCAGGAGAGGCCGTGCCTTGTGGGCATAGCACCAGCCCGGGAGGTAGTTACGCGTCAGCTCCCAGCGGTGGAGACTTTCCTGCAGAAGCAGGTTTCCTGCGTGCATTTCTCACTGTCTTCCCTTTGCATTGATGGTGTTTGTTATTTCTTGGTTTGCTGTGTTTGGGTTCCTGTGCCTCTTTTCCTGGATAATCGAGAGGTACTGGCTCTGGAGCCTTCCCAGACCTGGCCCTGAGCTCTCTCCTGCCTTGTCCCCGGCCACGTCCCTCCCCACAGCTGGAGGCTGCGCCCCTCCCTTTGCTGAAAGCTGATTGCATCTGAAGTTGTCGACCTTTCCTCCGCTCTGTTAGCTTGTTTACCACCTGCAGCAGCTGCCAGGGGTAGGATGTCTCCCCAGTGGTGATGCATATTCTGGCCATGGCTCTTCAGATCCTGCATTAGTGTGATGGTGCCTGTGGGGGCTCCGGCTTGTCCACAGGACCCAGGCCTCAGCTGCTTCATCCGGCATCTGGGGTCCCCAGGCCTCAGCTGCCTTCATCCGGAGACTGGGGTCCCCAGGCCCCAGCTGCTTCATCCGGAGTCTGGGGTCCCCAGGCCTCATCTGCCTTCATCCAGAGTCTGGGGTCCCCAGGCCTCAGCTGCCTTCATCCGGCGTCTGGGGTCCCCAGGCCTCAGCTGCTTTATCCGGAGTCTGGAGTCCCCAGGCCCCAGCTGCCTTCATCCGGAGTCTGGGGTCCCCAGGCCTCAGCTGCCTTCATCCAGAGTCTGGGGTCTCCTTCCTGCTCCCTCAGGTCCCTGCATCTTGTAGCTGTGCAGCCTGAAGCCAGCCTCACCTCACTGGGGTCACTCCTTACAACCCCCTCTGCAGAGTCCTTGCTGGGAACTCCCCTGCCCCAGATCTAGGCTGCCCACAGCTTCCTCTGACCCCTTGGCTGGATCAGGCGCCCTTGCTGACCGCTCATGGCTCCAGGCACTTGGTCATGGAGATACAGGCCTGTGTCTGGTGCCCAGAGCCTGCCCTCTACCCAGCCCCACCAAGCCCAGGAGGAGCGAGTGAGGCGCCCCCAGGGAAAGGGGGACGGGACAGTGTCTCTTCCCTGTCTCGGCATGTGTGGGTGCATAGTGGGTCCCTGCAGCGTGACCCTTGCCCTCTGCTTATGCAGTCTACGAGAACGAAGACCAGCTGCTCTGGGACCCCAGCGTCCTCCCCGAGAGGGAGGTGGAGGAGTTCCTGTACAGGGCTGTGAAGAGACAGTGGCACGAGACGGCCGGGCCTCAGCTCCCGGAGGGAGAGACCGTGAAAGACAGTGAGCAGGTGGGCGCTGCCGTGCTCGGGATGGGGGCTGAGGGGCCAGGCAGGGCAGAAGGGAAGCCACGGGTCAGGCGTGTGGGGGCCTGGACATCAGAACAGCCACTCAGGTTGGGAGGGGGCCACTTAAAACCACATTATCAGGGAGGAGGTGCAGACGCCTCCCGATACCTCTACAGGGGGATGTAGACACCCCTGATATCGCTCCCTGGATAGAAGTGTAGACGGCCCTCAATGTCACGACCCCTGATACCTCTCCCTGGATAGAAGTGTAGACGGCCCCCGACGTGACCCCTGATATCACTCCCTGGATAGAAGTGTAGATGGCCCCGGATGTGACCCCTGATACCACTCCCTGTTTAGAGGTGTAGACGGCCCTGACATCACCCCTGATAGCTCTCCCTGGATAGAGGTGTAGACGTCACCGCTGATATCTCTCCCTGGATAGAGGCGTAGACGTCACCCCGATATCTCTCCCTGGATAGAGGCGTAGACGTCACCCCTGATATCTCTCCCTGAATAGAGGTGTAGACGGCCCCCGACCTCCACCCTGAGATCTCTCCCTGGATAGTGGTGTAGACGGCCCTGACATCACTGGGGATGAGTGATATGGGCCGCCCTTGATTCCACTCCCTGGAGGGTATAGACAGTTCTTGCTGTCGGCTCCTGGGGTGAGCCCATGGGAAGAGTCTACACGTCTTCTCCCCAGGCACTGTACGAGTTGGTAAAATGCAACTTCAACGTGGAGGAGGCCCTGCGTAGGCTGCGGTTCAACGTGAAGGTGATCCGAGGTGAGCGGCGGCCCGGGCGTCTTCCTCCGCTGCCCTGCCCTGGGCGCAGCTGACCAGTCTCCCGGCCGTTTTTGTAGATGGGCTCTGTGCTTGGAGTGAAGAGGAGTGCAGGAACTTTGAGCACGGCTTCCGTGTACACGGAAAGAACTTTCACCTGATCCAGGCCAACAAGGTGCGGACTCCACTGCCCTCCTCCTGCCAGGCTCTGTGTGGGTCAGGGGGGCTCCTCCGTCTGGAGAGGGGCTTCTTGATCTGGGAAGGAGCTTCTCCATCTGGGGGTACTTCTCCGTTTGGGAAGGGGCTTCTTGATCTGGTGGGGGGTTCTTCATCTAGGAGGGAGTTCTCTGGAAGGGGTTTCTCCATCTGGGGAGGGGGCTCCTCGGTCTGGGGAGGGCTCAGGGTCAGCTGGCCCACAGCGTGCAGCTGACTGCAGGCCTGAAGCCCTGTGTCCGCCTCCTCACCGCGTGCCCCTTGCTGTCTTCTGTCGTTCTACTGGCTTCTCTGGGCCTCTTTCCTGTCCCCAAAAGAACAAGGCTCTGATTTGGGGAAGGAATGTACCAGAAGCGGAATTCCAGGAGTTGTTTCTGCCTCACGTTCCACCCCAGCACCATAGGCACCTCATTTCCATGTCCATGTCCTCAGAGAGGAGCCTACTGGCTCTGTGCCCAGCACTGACCCCACAGCAGGACCTGATGCCTGACACCTGGGGACCAGGGGTCTGGGGTTCCCTTCTCCAGGGACCCAGGTCCTTCAGCCCCCTGGGGAAAACCCTCACGACAGGCGGGTGCTGCCGGGTGCCGAGGCCTCTGCTCCTCCCTAGATCTTGGCCTTATCCTCTGTGGGTCTCCGCACGTCCTAGAGGAATGCCCTCTGTCCTGTGCCTTCTGGAGTGATAAGGTTCAGCTGTAATAACCGAGCGACTTAGAAGGAAATGTGCCACATTCCGAGTTCCAAATTAAGAGTCCTTTATTAATCAGCCGTTGACTGAGAGTCAGCTCACACTCAAAATCTCCTGGCCCCGAGGAAGGGGCTTGATTCCCTTTTGTACCTTGGTTTAGGTAGGGGAGGGGGAGGCTCGCTGAAGTGGAATTTTACAGAAGCAGAGCAGGAGTTGGCGAGTAACTAGGGGGAGGGGGTTCCCAGGATTGTTGGCTGCTAAGGGTATTTCCAAACACTCGCCAAGGGGGCTTCGAAGAGTCACACACAACAGCAGGTGCGCTTGCCAGGCAGCACGCAGTTACATGTTACTTAGTGGGATGAGCACAGCGTCATCCTGGCCCAGTCACACACCCAAAGGGGCCGTGGTCGGAGGGGGAAGCTCGCTTGGAGTTGGCAGCTAAGATGGAGTCGGTGATGCTGGCCCAGTGTCGGTCATTACACAGCCTTTTGCCAGAGTCAGACATCTCCGGCTGAAAACCTTCCCGTGGCTGACCCGTGGCTTCTCCGCCTCTGTCCACGCTCCTCTTGGGTACTCAGTCCCCTCAGGACCAGTGGGCTGTGGCCTTGTTATGCTGCTTCCGCCTTGTGTCCTGGGGCCTGACGCCTTCCCCTGAAGGGAGGAGGCGCCTGCCTGGGGTTGGTTGTGACTGCGCGGCAGCCGTGGACTGTCCTCGTTGGACTTCAGCACCACGTGGTGCTTGGATTGGAGGCAGCTGGGACGGTGTGGCTGGAGGGCAGCAGGATTGCTGGCCGTGTTTCTTTAGCTCCAGGTGGGCTGTGTGTAGCCAGCACACGATGGTTTGCTGTGTCTGGAACGGGACTGGGAGCCAGCATTTATTTCAGCCTGGCCTTTTCCCGGGCAGCTCCCTCGTGACGGGCATGTAAGGTTTGCCCTCGGGAGAGGTTGTCTCGGTCTCACTCCCAGGCAGGACCCCACGCTGTGCTCGCAAGGGGAGCGCTGGCCGTCCTGGTTCTGGTGGCAGTGGGTTAGTTAACCAGGGCACGTACAGGGGTCTTTTCTGCCTCCCCAGCAGGGGCCTCAGCCTCAAGCTCACTGTGGGACAAGCCTCCCGGGTGGAGAGGCGAGAGGTGTTGCCAGGTGTGCGTCAGCTCCGTGCCAGGTGCCCCGTGTCCCTTCTCGTCTCCCCGAGCACCTTGCGTGTGTGTGTTTTGGCCTTTACGTACCGCGTTGTGTTTTTGAGTTGGGTTCAGAGAACCCGTGTGTCCTTCATGGTGTCTGTGCGCACGTGGGAAGCACCCGCTCAGCGCTGGAGGAATGCGTTTGGCGGGAAAGCAGGCGAGGCGGGCTTGTGCGTCCTCTTCCCGGGCGGGGGCTCTGTCGTGGAGTCCGTGGACCCTGGAGGGCCCCGTGTGTGCGGCTGATGCTACAGAAAGGAAATCGGAGTCTCAAGCTAGGAGCTGGGGGACCCTGCAGGGGCTTGAAACAGGAGTCAGTGCCGCATGCTGCAAGCCCCCATTCCCTCATGGTGGGCATAGCCTGTGGGCCTGAGTCGGGTCATTCGGGGTCTTGCATTATCTGAGCATAGTGGGAGCTGTGCTCTGAGAGTGGTGGGTGCCATGCCCCTTCTGTGCCATCCCAGGGTCCCAGGAGACGTCCTGGGATGGGGGTGCAGGGGCCGGCAGCTGGGGACAGAGGTTTCACCTGATCCCTCCCCATAGGTGCGCACGCGGTCGGTGGGCGAGTGTGTGGAGTACTACTACCTGTGGAAGAAGTCGGAGCGCTACGACTACTTTGCCCAGCAGACGCGGCTGGGCCGGAGGAAGTACGTCCCGTCTGGAACCACGTGCGTGCAGCGCTTGCTCCCCAGCAGTAACCGTGGGAGGCCACCCCGCCGGGGGTGGGCACGTGGGCGCCTGGGCGGCACCCCCGGGTGGGGGCGTCCCTTCTCTCAGCTGCCCCTACCCTTCACGTCGCCCTCTCCCCACAGGGACACAGACCAGGACCTGGATGGCAGCGACCCTGACGGCCCCGGTCGCCCCCGCCCTGAGCAGGATGCCCTGGCCGGGATGCACACAGGTAAGGCGTGGGGAGCATCTCCTGCCCTGGGGCTGGCCGCTGGTCTGGAGCTGCGAGGCCAGGTGGAGCCCCCCCTCCCTGGCGCCCGGGACGGGTGGGCGTCTGGGTGGTCGAGGGCCCACCACGTGGTGTGGAGGCTGCTCTGCGCACCTGGCCAGGAGAGGGGAGGCACGGACGGGCTTAGCTGGGCTTGCTGAAGGGCTGCCTGTGGCCCACCCCTGCGAGCCCCGCATGGTCAGGTGGGTGCTTTCCAGGCCTCGGTGTCCTGGGGGGCCTGCCTGCCCCTCACTGGGGACGTAGCCCAGTCACTGGGACACTCAGGAAGGACAGGAGCACGCTGTGGCCTCCGGGTTCTCGCCATGTCTCGGGGGAGGCCTGCCGGTGGGGGATGCAGACAGGGACCCTTGGCTTTCCGGCCCTGCGTCGAGGTGGTGGAGTCTGGGGAGGGTCGCCCCATTTCCAGAATCCGGTTGTTTCCGTGGCTTGTTTGCCCGAGGGTGCTCACATCTCCCTGCTTCCTAGTTCACGGTGTGTGGGACAGAACTTCCATCAGCCCCAAATTCACCGCCCCAAGCGTCATTTGTACCCAAGTCTGTCCTGTTCTTCTGTGATCAAAGATGTGGGTTGTGACCCTCAGTGATTTTATGACCTTCTAAAGCTGGGGGCCTCAACCTGGGGTTTCTCAGGCGTCAGTGTAACTGGTTTCTTTCGTGTTTGTGCCGAGGCTTTTTTGAGGAGGGGTCCACGGGCTTTGCTGGACCCAGCAAGGTCAGGTGGGCGCCCGCCCGGTCCACAGCCTGCCGTGCAAGGTGACTGAGCGCAGCGTGGCTGTGGCCCAGTGCCTGTGGGCAGCCCCACCCTCTGCTGCCTTCTCTCACAGAGCCCCTGAGCGTGGACGGCACAGCCGGTCTCAGTGAGCCTGGAGTGGCCTCCGGTGGCCCCCCGTCCTCGGAGCTGGGGCCCTGTTCCTTCCAACAACCGCTGGACGAGCCCCCCGCTGTGTCCCTGCCCCGTCTGCCCCCCGTCCCGGCCGACTCAGCGTCATACCTGCCAGCTGCTCCAGAGCCAGACGCCAGCCCGAGGCTGGCCGTGGACTTCGCCCTGCCCGAGGAGCTGCCCCTCATCCCCAGCCATGTGGACCTGGGCGCAGACCCGGAGGAGACGGTGGCCCCTGCCCAGGTGGCTTTGTCGGTCACCGAGTTTGGACTCATCGGCATTGGGGACGTGAACCCCTTCCTGGCCGCCCACCCCACGTGCCCGGCCCCCGGGCTACACTCGGAGCCCCTGTCACAGTGAGTGCCACCCCGCACCCCAGCTCAGGTCCCCGCAGCCCTAGGCTGAGCTGAGGAGAGGGGGCGGAATGGCCCTGAGGGCCCAAGGGCAGTGTGGCTGTGCGAGCAGGCTCTCGGTGTTTCTTTAGGTGTCTTCTCTACTTCTGATTTGATTTCTGCATTTCCTGCTAGAGAATACGTTCCTGCGGTCCACATGCTCCACAGACGGGGCAGGCGCCAGGCTCTCCCACCGCTGCGCCAGCCACCAGCTCCCCGAGGGCACCGGGCCCTGCTGGCATAGGGGCTTGTTCAGGGGCTGCTTGCAGCAGTGTAGGTTCTGGGAGGCAAGGCTCGAGTCCAGCTCCCGGCACCAGGCCGTGTGGACATGTGGGCTGCGCTGACACCTGCCTGTGTAGGTTCTGGGCGGGGCTGATACCCGCCCGTGTAGGTTCTGGGTGGGGGCAAGGCTGGGGGGCTCGAGTCCTGCTCCCGGCACCAGGCCGTGTGGACATGTGGGCCTCACACTCTGCTTCTCTCTCGGTCTCTCCCCTGCAGCTGTAACGTGATGACCTGTTGATTCCTGGCGGTGGGCGGGCGTGTGTGGCCCAGACTGGACTTGGCGCTGCGGCTGGCCCGCCTCGGTTGGTCTTCTGACCCCTCGCCCCTCAGGCCTTGGGGCAGCACCTCCTCTGCTTCAGAACACGGCGGGCCTGGGGTGAGGGGGCTGTGCCGGGAGTCCCTGCCCCAACCACACAGACTGGACGCAGGGCCACACCCAGCACCGGCAGCACCCGGCACTGCCGCCCGGGTCCAGGCTGCAGCCTGCACGTGGGGTCCCTCAGGCGGCCAGGGACAGAAAGACCCAGCCCTGGGGACACCAGGCAGAGCCGGCCGCCTAGTCCCTTCCAGCCAGCAGCGGCGAGGGAAGGGGTCACTGCCCCGGCGGGGGGACGGCAGGACGCCCCGCCCCGCACCAGCAGCCTCCGCCGGGCGCCCTCAGCTCCCTGCTCGGCTCTGTCTCTCCACACCTGGCAGGGCCGCGGGCTGCCCCAGCCGGGGGGTCGTGGGCAGCCGCTTCTCAGTGCCAGCGCCGCGGGGCACAGAGCCATATACCTCGCTGTCCGGCGCCCCCCAGCCTCAC
>PVKP010052706.1:0-12271 GCA_004027715.1 Plecturocebus donacophilus | reverse complement strand
ATCTGATTTCATTTGTTCAAGAGAATATATTTGAGATTCACTACATTGATGTCTGTATCAGCAATACCTTTAGGTGGCTATCTACAAGCCAAGGAAAGAGGCCTAGAAGAAATAAACCCCACTGGTACTTTGATGTTGGACTTCCAGCCTTCAGAACTGTGAAAAAATAAATTCTTGTTGTTTAAGCCACCCAATCTGTGGTTCTTATCTATAACAGTTTTAGAAAACTAATGTAATGACTAGGTTTCTTAATGTTATTTGAAAGAGATCTTTGTCTATTTCAAGACTTGAAGCTATTGTTTTCATTTTTTTTCCCTAAATTAAAACTTATTATGTTTAGCTACATATTAGGTCTATGATCCACCTTTTTGTGTTAGAAATGGAATAGTGCTTAGAACTCACACTATTTTCCATATGACTATTTAGCTTTTTCCAGCATCATTTGCTAAAATGCCATTCATTTGTCCCATTGATTTCCTTTAGTGCAATTTAAACATTAAATTAACTCAACATGTATGAGTGTATTTCAAAACTCTGTTAAGTTACATTGATTTATTTGACTATGCTTGCACAACTACCACATTGTATTGATCATAAAACTTTAAGGTATTGATATAAAATAGTGCATCTTCTGAATTATTTTTTTGTTTCAAGATTGATTTGGCTATTCTCAGATTTAATATATAAATATATTTCAAAACCAATTTGTTAATTTTTATTTAAAAATATCATACTAGTGTTTGATCAAAGTGTCACTGAATCTATAGACCATTTGAGAGAGGATTAATGCCAAAAACACTGAGTCTTTCAATCAATAAGCATGATTCATATAGCAATCTATTAAAGATTTTTTAAATTTTTCTCTACAATATTTTTTATTTTTTCAATTTAAAATTTTCATATGTTTTATAATTGGTTTGTGGTTTTGATGTTATAAAGTGTATTAGTATTTAATTGTTCAATTTTAATTTGCTAGTGTATAGAAATATATTTGTGTTTGTGTGTGTGCATATATATATATATATATATATATATAGACATATGTGTACATGTGTGTGTACTGTGTATCCTGGTGGCCATGGTGAATTCACATATTACTTCTAATGGTTTTTTAAAAGTTTTATCAGGATTTTCTTGCTAAACAATATTTTTATATCTTTATAATTTGTGTGTATGTTTTTTTAAAAATTCTTGTCTTACTGCAATGGCTAGAAAGTCCAGCAGAATACTGAGTAGAATTGGAAAGCATAAATATTATTGCTTCATTCAAATATTAACATAATAACTTTCAATATTTTTTCCTAATATGATGTT
This sequence comes from Plecturocebus donacophilus, assembly GCA_004027715.1. Taxonomy (NCBI): domain Eukaryota; kingdom Metazoa; phylum Chordata; class Mammalia; order Primates; family Pitheciidae; genus Plecturocebus; species Plecturocebus donacophilus. The sequence continues at coordinate 10,957 of PVKP010052706.1, read as the reverse complement.
AGCTCTAGGCTTTTTTTTCTTCATCTCTATTTTTCTAAGTTTTTTTTAAATTGGGTATTGAGGTTTGTTAAATGATTTTTCTGTTTCTATTAAACAATTTGTAACAGTTTTCTACCTTATTCTTTTACTGTATGAATTGAATGTTGACTTATTCTTGTATTTGTGAGATAAAACCTTCTTTGCTATAATATACTATTTTATTATGTCTAGCTACAATTGTTACACCAGTATTTTATAGCACATTTTTATCTTTGTGTTCATAATTAGTATTTTTCTGTATGTTTCTTTTTATAATTTCCTGGTCAGATTCTATTATAAGAATTATGCTGGTTTCACCACAATATTTTAAAATATTTGTTGTTGTTCTTTGTGTGTTTCTTTTGAGGGTTGCTGTATTTTGTTTTATTCAAATAAGGGTGTGAAAATTAAGAGAACAGTAAAAGCAATTGTCTTGATGTTAAACTGAAAGGGAAACTGGATGTGAATTAAGGCTGTTCTGCAGATTCAATTTGCTACTTTCTTCTTTGACAGTGAGCTTTCCTATTTCTTTGCTTTGCTTTGCTTTGATTGGTTCTCTTATTCAGACTCTCTGTCTTCAAACACAGGTAGTATAGGTTATGAGCGTGGGTCTCTTAAAATTTTATAACAAAACTTCATGGCGAAAATGACCACAGGCAGTGGTCCATGATCACTGTACAGGAAGTGGGAAGCATGGGGAACACATTCATTTATACCATCTAAGCAAGCCTTGTTGAATTATTTTTGAAGCCAAGCAAGATGAATGGTGTTGATCTCATGAACAAGTTTCAGCTAAATATATTTAAAAGTTATTTGAAAAGTGTGTTGAATGAACAAAAACAAGGGTTTTGGGAAGGGTGTGTAAAAGCTTGAGTCAAAATGAAGAAAAATCCTGAGTCATCACAGTTAGTAGTAATTACCACTGCAAGATAACTATTAAACTTGTGTATTTTTTATTTTCAAAATAGGGATTTATGGGAAAATATGGCTTCATTTTTTGTCTTATTTATTCACAGAAGTATAGAATTACATTTTTACTATAATCTAATTTCTCGAAAATATTACTTGATAAATATATATTTTTAAAATGATAAGGCCTGTTTTTATAAGACACACTGAAAACACAATATATATATAAAATGAGGCACCCTACCTTACATCTGAAGCATCTTTTCTTTTCAATTAATCTAAGACTACAAACATTAATAATAACTGCTTTATTCAGAAACTTTTAAGTGATGTCATAAAGTGAGACAGGTTGACCTTTTTTTTTCACTTATGTTCCCTGTTGTTAAATGGTATATAATCAGAAATAATTCTCTTTAAGAATTATTTTTAGCCCATCATCCACAGATAGGAATTGCACATTCATTGATTAAAGACTGTTTCAAAAGTAAATTGTGACATTTGTCCTGGAGGGAACTCAATTTGGGTAAACTCTCTGAAAACAACTATACACTCTAGAGAAAGTATATAAATCAACTACTTTATGGCATTGTAAAGTTAGCAGAAGTAGGCAGACTGGGAAGATCACAGATGACAGAAAATGAGATGTCATCCATAAGCACAGGTATCCAGAAAGAGAGCACCCCAATTTGTGTGTATAAACTCTGTTCTGGTCTCTGTCTGGCACTTGCATGAAGGATATTCCAAACAGCTCAGTAAAGGTTGAAATAATTTACCACATTCCAGCTGCCATTAACAGTAAGAGAGTTTAGAGTTTAATTTCATCTAAGTTAAATTGTTATCAGAAAGAAAAGAAAAAAAAACAGAATCTATAATGTGTTGCTACAATCTAAATGCTGGTGTCCCCCAAATTCATATATTGGAAGTATAATTCCCAACTCTATAGAATTAAGAGGTTTGGCCTATGGGAAGTAATTAGGTCACAAGGTCTCCATCCTCATGAATAGAATGTCTGTCCTTGCAGAAGTGGCATTAAGCAGCTTGTTCCTTCCTCCAGGCATGTGAGGACACAGCTAGAAGACACCATCTTTGAAACAAGCACAACCACTCCTCAACAGACACTGAATTTGCTGGTGTTTTGATCTTAGACGTTTTAGCCTCTGGAACTACGTTTGTATTGTTTATAAGTTACCAAAGTACTTTGTTATAGCTGCCTGAACAGACTAAGACATATATCACCACAATTACTAAAATACAATCCTAAGTTACTATACGTACAACAAAATAGGTACTTTTCACTCATACTCAAATACCAGAGGACACAGATAAAATTAGAGAATCTAACAAAGTAAACAAAGACAATGAAATTACCTTGTTTTACTTCTTTTTGTCTTACAAATATAAGTGAAACACTCCTAGATTCTACAGCTGATTCTTCTGCCTGTGATCTGGATAGTTTCCCCGACTCCACTCTCTAGTACATACCCCTTCCATTATTTTCTCTACTTTTTCTTGTATATCATCTTCTGTCACTGGACTTTTTAAAAAATTATCAGAATCTAAGACTGTTTAAGGTATAATTATTTTATAACAAAAATCAAATTATCAATCGGTATCTACCTGTCTTATTACCTAGCACCTTATTTCTTCCTTATAATTTATGACCAAACTACCTGAAAAATATTTTGATGATTTCAAGCACACTCTTTTCCCCTAAAGTAATTTCAATCTAATTTTAAACAGCATTAGGACGTTGCAACTCTTCTATGCAGGATCACAATTTCCTCCTAATAGAGAAACTCAAAGACCATCTCTCAATATTTTCTTATGTATTCTTTATTCATCATTTGAACATGTCAACTTTCTGCTTCTGGAAACTCTCCAGGATATCATGTGCTACATTTTTTTCTCTGATTGGCTACATAATTTTTTCTTGGTCTTCTTTGTGTATGCTGTTATTTCTGAATTATAAGTACTGATGTACCCAAGGTGCTTCCTTTTGCCATCTTATGTTACTCAGTCTATGCGTTTTGTCCAGAAGAAGCTTATGACTAAGATCTGTATGCCGATAACTTCTTAATCCATTTATCCATCCTAGCACTTAGTCCTCAACTTCAAACTGATATATCTAAGAAAAATTTCTACTTTTATAACCTAAAGTTACTTTCACTTGTTATGCAAAATAGAGCTTTTAATATTTGTCCTCAAATCTGACTTCGTATGTAGTCCATACCCTGATAAAAGATACCATTTTCCACTTAGTATCTTGATTTAAGTTCCCCAAACCCTCAGCTTCTCCAAATAGATTAAAAGATGCTACTGATTCTAAATATTTTATACCTTTACTCAAGGTGTTTTTGTCCATCCCTGTTGCTACAACTTGGTGTTAGACCTTCATTATTTCTCATTACATTACCTATGTCTGGCTCTTGCTGGTCTCTCAGCTTCCATTTTTTATTATCCTTAATGTTTCTTTCACAGTGCTAATAGAATGTCTTCATAATATTAGTCTATTGTTCTTCAGTTATTCAGTTCTCTAAAATTTATACTTGGCTCTCAATTGCCTTTGGTTTATTATAATTTCTCCGGCATGCTATTCAGACTCCATGTTTCCTGCTCTTTCCCTGTTTTATTATTATATTTGAAGCCCTTAGACATAGTACAATCTAATCTTTCACATCTTAGTGCTTCCACACATCTGCAAATATATTGATTGATCAGTTTTTTTCTAAAATAATGCTGTACAACAATCTTTGAACTCAGTTGCTTACACTAACAATAAAATAATTCTTACTCATAGTTCTGCACATCAACTGAGACACCACTAATCTAAATATGGATTCACATGGATTTGATTGGAGCTGGCTTCAGATTTCTTCTCAGTCTGGAACTAACATCTCACTAGGCATAACCTTCTGAACGGAAAGCAGAATTATAAGACAGCGAGTATTAACATATGTTGCATGTTAAGGTTTTAGTTCAGAAATAAAAATAGTTCACTCTGCTGATATACCATTGATCACAGAAAGTCACATAATCAAGCTTTAAGTGACTAGAGCAGAGAATATTTACTGTCTATACTACTAGGAAATCCTACAGAGTTATATGGTGAAGAATATGACTGTTACTCCTGTAACAGCCTGGGTATAACTGGGAATAAATGATGCAAACTACTCTATCAGGGATAACTTTACTACCTTTATTTAACTGCTTAGTATTAATTTTATTTTTGAATGTGCACCAGCTACAATTTTTTTTGATAAAATACCTTTTCTCTATTTCAAACCCAATAGGAGATGAAGGCTCATTCTAAGCGTGTTTACCTCATTCTATGTTGAATCTGTAGTAACACTCTTAACTGTATCACTGATTTTTCTTCGTAATTTTCTTCATAATTCTAGTGAAATCTCCTTAGGTCATTCTGTGGATCTTCACCTCAGCAGTCAGATACATTTCAGAATTTTGCCTCTGACCAACCACAGGATTTGTATTCAGAAAAGTTAAAGAAATGACTAACTGAATGAATACCTTTCCTACACTTATTCTTACCTACACATAATTAGTTTCATTTCGAATTTAGCTACAAAATAGCATACAAAAGTTGATATAGTTCCTAGGAAAATCTAATGCACTCTCCACATAGTGACTACATATATGTGCAACAAAAATAAAATTAAAAAAAAACTTAAAAGGTTAGACCAGAGATTCAAAACCTGGAAAAGGAATAACATATCAAATAGGCCTGGCCACGTTACTTTAAGCCTGTAATTCCTGCACTTTGGGAGACCAAGGTGGGAGGATCATTTGGGCTCAGAAGACTGAGACCAGCCTGGGGAACAAAGGGAGACCCTGTCTCTACAAAAAAAATAAAAAATTTAGGCCGAGTGTGTTTGCTCATGCCTGCAATCCCCAGCACTTTGGGAGGCCAAGGCGATGGATCACCTGAGGTCAGGAGCTAGAGACCATCCTGACCAACATCATGAAGCCCATCTCTACTAAATATAAAAAAAAAAAAAAAAGGCAACTTAGCTATATATGGTGATGGATACCTGTAATCCCAGCTACTTGGGAAGCTGAGACAGGAGAATCGTTTCAATTGGGGAGGTAGAGGTTGCAATGAGCCAAGATTGCACCATTGCACTCCAGCCAGGCAAAAAGAGTGAAACTCTGTCTCAAAAAAAAAAAAATTAGTCTGGCCTGGTGGCACAATGCCTGTAGTCTCGTCTACTTGGGAGGCAGAGGCGGGAGGATCACTTGAGCCTTGGAGTTCAAGGCTGCAGTGAACTATCATGGGACCACTGCACTCCAGTCTGGTCAACAAAGACCCTGTCTCTGAAAAACAAGGAAAGATATCAAATATATATTGAGGCAATGTGCTAAATGAAGAATATACCTATATATAGTATATGTAAAATGTATTCAATTATTATAACTCATTTTTATTTTGATTTATAATATATATAATATAATAACTAATTTTGTAAATCAAAAATGTCTGCTTTAAACATTTTACTTAATCCCCTTTCCCCAACTCCACATACATTTATAGTTGAATGAGTAGAATACAAGACTTTGGGGATATTACACAATATTTTAGGTAACAACATTATAATTTTGTACAAATAACTGAGAATTATCTTTGTTTGTGTTTTGTATATAATACAAATGTTAACATTTAAAACAACCCTGGAAGGGAAGTCTGTTTCTCTTTTTAATTTACAAATAAGGATATAAATTTTAGAAAGCAAACTCTATTTCTAACATTCAACTATTTATGACAGAGCCAGCAGAATTTAACATATTTAATTTTACATAAGTAGTGTATATACATTTTTAAAAATCAACGAATGCTGAATCAAAACAAATGCTCAAGAGAAACACAGAGGTAAAGTGTATAAAATGCCTTATAGTGTCTCCTGGAATTATTTCCTTCTTTCCAGATCTCATGAATATTTTTACAACTCCAATACTGATAGTCAAAGTAAAGAGGTGAAGTGAGACTTTTTCCTCATTTAATTCTTGTGAAGACGATAACTGCTTCCATCCTGTAACTCATTTTTAGTCTTTGAAACTGGGCCTCAGCATGAGCATATTCTTGGCAATCACTGTCATCTGGGATAACTTTTAATCTTTCTGTTTCAATGGGCCCTTTACCTAGTCCTCATTACTCACCACCAAACACGACGTTTTCCTCTTAACACATTTTACCTCTTTTTTTCCCAACTGTGATTTCTTAACAGCATGTGCTATGTATTTTAGCAAAACAGTTTCTTTGAATTGTCTGATCAAATCAAGTCATGAAGTATGAAAGAAAGACTTTCTGAAAGGCAGCCCTACATTTCTGGAGTTAGTTCCCAAAGACTAAAACATGTACAATAACCTATTAATTGACAGATATTTAATGAGGACCTTCCTTGTTTCAGGTATGGAAGTGCTGTTTGCAGGGAGATTCTATGAAGATTTAATCCAATCTCCACTTTTTAAAATGTCCATACCAGGAGACTTGAATACACATGTAAAAAGATGGCATATTATAATAAAATATGGGTATGTCCTTTGTTATACACTCTGTATTGGTCACTGAAGTTCCAGCAATAAACAAAAAAATATATATATACAAAAATATCTGCTTTTGTCCTTCTCATATTTGAATAGAAAACACAAGAAGTAATATATATATATAATAATTAATAACACACTTAGGAAGTTATCAGTGCTATAAAAAATATACATGCTAAGGTTGTATGAAAAGTGCTGAGTATAATATGGGGTTGTAATTTTATTATTTATTTATTTTTGACTTTAAACAGCACAGATTTATTATTTTTTAGTTCTGGAGATAGGATGTCTGAAATAAGTCTTGTTAGGCTAAAATCAAGGTGTTGGCAGGGCTGTATTCCTTCTGGAGGTTGTAAGGGTGAATCTGATCCTTTTCCAAGCTTTTAGTTTATAGCCCCTAATTCCATCTTCAAAGCCAGCAACATGGCATCTTCCAATCTCCCTCTGACTCAAACCTCCTCTTCTGCTTACTTTTTCTACTTCAAACAATTATTGTAATTATGTTGGGGCCACTTGAATAATCCAGGATAATCTCTTTGTTTTAAAGTCAGCATATTAGCAAACTTAATTCCAACTACCACCTTAATTCCCTCTTGCTGTGTAACATAACATAGTCACAGGTTCCAGGGATTAAGATGTGGATATCTTTAGCATTATTCTTCCTACCATAGAATACATATTTTAAAAAATTATGGAATACATTAGTGAAGACATTTAAAAACCACTGTCCTACCTGTCCTCTGTTAGTTGACATTGCTGATCACTTTCTTCTCCTGGATTCTTCTGATGTCCACAGTATCACTCTTGTTACTCCTCCTTTCATTCAAATAGTGTCCTTCATGCATTCTTTCTGGTTACAATTTTAGCTGGGTGGACAAGATAGGGTGAACTGAGAGAGCAGGTGTGAACAGTGTGGCTACCTTGCTGATGGGTGTCCTTATCAAATGGAGCAGACACAGCAAAAACTTTGAGTTGGAAGCAGCTGTTATGTTTATATTCAGTAAACAAGGAGTACACAAAGTTTGCTGCAGCAAAATGTGCAACAAGGGACTGAGAAGAAAAAAGGTAAAAAGTTAATCAGTGGACAGTTTTTGTAGTATGCTTTAGGTTATTGTGACTTCACTGGCTTTTGTTCTGAGGGAAATGGGAAGGTATTGGCAGAAGAATCGCATTATCTAACTTTATGGGGGCAAAGGTGTCAATCTGGAGAACATGGCACTAACCCGGGTCAGTGATGATGGAAGCTCAGCCTAGGGTGGCATGGGTAGCTGTTATGGCAAGCTGACCACAACAAAGGTAGTGAGATGTTCTGGATATATTTTGAAGGAAGAGCCAACAACATTTTATAATAGATAAATAGACATCAAGATTTTTGGTCCAGAACAATCTAAGACAGAAAGTTCTAAAATAATACTCATTTCTGGAATGGAGATGACTTGATAATAATAATATTTTCTGCATTTGTGACATTGCTGAAAAATAAAATTATAGATGATAATTGTTTAAAATTGAGCTTTTAGTGACAGTATATATATATATATACACACACACACATACACGTGTGTGTGTATACATACATATATGTATTTTATATATATGTATATATACATAAAAGCATAATTGTTGAAAGCTAGTAATCTTGTTCTGATTCAAAGATCTGGAAAATTAAATACACAGAGAAATCCAAAACCTCCAGAAATTAGTTAGAAATTGTGTCAAATGTTAAACTTAAAGAAGATGGCCCTCACCAATGTGACTGGGCATCATCTCGTCTGTTTAGGGCCTAAATAGAATCCAAAACACTGAGAAAGGGCAAATTTGCTCTCTCTGCTTGATGTGGGACATCCACCTTCCCCTGCCATTAGACATGGATGTTCCTGGTTCTCTGGCTTTAGGTCTTGGACTGGGACTTGCCTATTGCCTTCCCTGGTTCTCATGCCTTTCAGATGGGACTGGAACTGTATCACCAGTTTTCCTGGGTCTCTGGCTTGGAGACAGCAGATGGGGAACTCTCAGTCTCCACAATAATGTGAGCTAATCCCTTATAATAAATCTCTTTCTATAAATTTCTATATACGGTATGTGTTCTTTTCCTCTGGAGAGCTCTGAGCAATACAGGCTTTAAATTAGAGAGACTTTTAGACATCAGATAAAGTGGAATGAGATAAGTAAGTAGGAAATGTGTGTGATAATCTAAAAAGTATCTGGGGATAATAAAAGGGAACAAAGTAGTAATCTTTAATCAGAACCAATCTTTAGATACTAGTGGTTTTCAAGTACAATACAAAATGAGCAAAAACAGTAACTTGGCCAATTTTATCACCATTTCAAAAATGCACCTATTATCAAACTCTTAATACATTAAACATGTTTTATTGCATTTAACTGAGAGTGATTCTGCTGTTTTTAATTTACGTAATAAGTAAATTATCAGGTATCATCTAGTGAGAATAATGGTAGTCATAAAATGGCTGAACAATGTATTAACAGAACTATTTTATTGTTTACTTTCTACTCTTCAGTAACTTCATGGAAGGCACTCTGAAAATAGTATTTAATGTATTCTCATCTCAAAAGATACAACGTCGCATTAGGGCTTTGTTCAGTCAAATGCTTGTGATTTTTTTCTAACTGAAGACCTGTGGTTATGCATATGCATATTCCTTAACATAGCTATGTTGTAGGTCTATTTATGATCATTGACAGGAAAATCAAAAGAAGATAGGGAAGCACAAGGCTTCATTTCTACAATGTTGTGTTACTTATACAGGAAAAATGTAATACTTGATCTTAGCCAAAAGGCAGAGAAGCAATATCAGAAGAAAAATACTAAAAGAAGTATAATATAGTTTGTACATATATGAAAAAAGCAATATAATGTCAAATTGGCCTACATATGCAATTTTACACACACACATCTTGAAAGGGTGACACCTTCCATTGTTAAATAACATTTTAAAAGACTGTCACTGGAGAACCATTGCTTGAATAATTTGTAGAAAATTTTCTAAAAGGTGTTTTCTCAAATTCACTTTCACACTAGCATATTTTTAGTGATCTAAATGACCAAAGTGATTTAATCTAGTCATTGATTCAGAAGAAATTATTTACTACAATTCTCTAGCAATTGGATAGAGGTACTCATCCTCGGCAGGATTTTCATTGCTGTATGTTGTTGACATTTGTGTACCATCTAATCATCTAACAAATGGTGGAGAGCTCTGTCAACCTCTCACCAAACTTGTATGGCCATAGAGTTTGAGGAATAATGCAATTATTCACTCACAGCAACTGTCTCCAAACAGTGAGCCATGTACCTGCGGAATAAGTCATCTTACTGGTCCTATCCATCACACTACTCTTTCTTAACTAAAGTATCCTGAAATAGTATTTCTCAAGTTTAATTTATCTACATATTATCTATATTGTTTCACTACCTGTAGCATTTCATCAATATTTTCATTAAGTCAACTAATACTAAAGAATGTGTGCTGATAATGCTTGTTCCACACTAATATAAGCACATAAATATTAAAACAAAATACTTTTATATTTACACTGTTGGAAATAATATTTAATGCTTTGTATCATATTTTGAAATATACAGACCCCAAATTATAATTGGCAATAAAGTAGGATTACTCTCAAATCCATGTTGAGGCCACACTCAGCTGTACTTCTGTGTTGTCATTTGTGAAAAGCATTTAACAAATGTACACAGAAGAAATGCGTTGGCCGAGTGCTGTGGCTCACGCCTGTAATCCCAGCACTTTGGGAGGCCCAGGCGGTGGATCACCTGAGGTTGGGAGTTCAAGACCAGCCTGACCAACATGGAGAAACCCCGTCTCTACCGAAAATATAAAAATTTGCTGGGCGTGGTGGCACATGCCTGTAATCCTGGCTACTCAGGAGGCTGAGACAGAAGAATCGCTTGAACTCAGGAGGCAGAGGAAAGAGAATCACTGGAACTCAGGAGGCAGAGGTTATGGTAAGCTGAGATCGTGCCACTGCACTCCAGCCTGGGGGACAAGAGATAAACTCCATCTCAAAAAATAAAAAAATAAAAAGTGTGTTGAACTCCTGAAGTGCAAGGGAGTATTCTTCCCACAGTAGAGTCACAGTAGGACATGGCTTAGTACCCAATTTCAAATAGCTTACAAAACATCAAATTACCATGTGGCAAGAAGCTAGGAAAGTATAAATAAAGCTATAAAGAAATACGGAAGAAGGAAACACACTTCTCATTGGAGAATAAGAAAACAATTCAGGAGTAGTTTCTCTTGGGCCTTTAAATGACAGAGTAAACATTTAGTAAGGTACCGAAGGGGGATGATGTTACTCGAAGATATTTCTCATGGTAGAAATGACATTCATAAAGAAAGTGACCCAAAAAAACTTGCTAGGCATGATCAGGAGACTGCAAATGTCTCTTAGAGTAAATTGTACAAGAGTCTGGCTTAGTAGGAAAGAAGGT
>PVKP010052705.1:0-12313 GCA_004027715.1 Plecturocebus donacophilus | reverse complement strand
TAACACTACACTGTCAATATTACATAGATCAACGAGATAGAAAATCAACAAGGATATCCAGGACTTGAACTCAGACCTGGAACAACTAGACTTAACAAATATTTACAGAACTCTCCTCCCCAAATCCACAAAACATACATTTTTCTCAGTATCACGTTATACCTATTTTAAAAGTGACCACATAATTGGAAGTAAATCACTCCTCAGCAATTACATAGCATTTCACAGGTTTAAATAAAGTATTGGTTTGCTGCTTATTTGTTATTTTCATCCCCTGTTCCTTCCTGTCTCCATCGTTAAGCACAATTATTGGCATAAAAGAGGTTTTTAATACCCATTTTTAGACTGTATTCTAGCCTGGGCAATAAAACAAGAATCCCGTTCTCTCTCCCTCTTTCTCTTCCTCTTTCTTTCTCTCTTTCATTCTTTTTTTTCTTTCTTTCTCCTTTTCTCTCTTTTTCTTTCTTTCAAAAAAAAACTATAATGGCCAAAAAGACAAATGTGGTAGGATTCCACTTGTACAAAGCACCTAAGGGGTCAAATTACAGACACTGAAACTGTTTGTTCCAGGAGCTGGGAGGGGTGATAGGGAGTGGCTGTTTGATGGGTACAGAGTTTCGGTTTTGGAAGGTGACAAGCATTCCCAAGATTGGTTGCACAACAATGCAAGTGTGCTTAGCACTGCTGAACTGGACATCTAAAAATGGCTAAAATGGTAAATTTTATGCTATGTGTATGTTACTACAATTTTTAAAATTATAATCTTAAATATAGTGCTTTCCTGAGTCCTGTGAGTCTTTCTAGCAAATTATCAAATCTGAGGGTGATCATGGGAACTCCTAAATTTGTAGCCAACTGGATAGGGTGTGAGTGGCCTGGGAAACCCGTGAGCCTGCAACTGATGTCTGAAGTGAGGACAGTCTTGCAGAGGACTGTGCCCATTACCTATGAAGCGTGGCCGAGCTCCACATCGATGAGGAAAGGGGAGGAAGAAAGTGAGAGCTGACTTGTGCACCAAGTGGCCTTAGAATCCCACCCAGCTCTGAGTTTCTGTGACTCCTCTATGAAGAACCCCAGCTCTGGAGCACTGTCCCCTCACCCACTGCCCACCGCCACCGATCTGCTCCACTTACCAGTGCTGGGATCCTTCCCCTTGATTCCCTTTTTAGGATACGTGTGTGCATGAGTGAGCATGTGTGTGTGAATGAGCATGAGTGTGTGTGAGTGGGAGCATGTGTGACCCTGTGCATGAGTGTGTGAGTATATGTGAGCATGTGTGTGACCATGTACATGAGTGCATGTGTGAGTTTGTATGTAAGCATGTGAGCATATGCATGAGTGCGTGTGAGAATGCGTGTGTGACCATGTGTATGTGTATGTGTGTGCATGTGTGTAAGCATGTGTGAGCATATGCATGAGTGCCTGTGAGCATGTGAGCCCATACATGAGTGTGATCATGTTTGACCACGTGCATGAGTATGCATGTGAGAGCATCTGAGCCTGTGCATGTGTGTTAGTGTGAGCATGTGTGTGTGCATGAATGTGCATGTATGTGTTAGCTTGTGCATCAGTGAGCATGTGCATGAGTACGCATGTGTGAGCATGTGAGTGCATGTGTGTGCATGAGTGTATATATGTGAGTGCATGTGTGAGCATGTGCATGAGTGTGCATGGGTGATTGCATTCTCTTTCCATCAGGACTGTGAGCTCCTCTAGGCCTAGAACCAGACTTTCTACCTTTCTGTTGCTTGCACCACCAAAGTGTTTTCTGATGAATGGATCCAGCCTTCTCTCTCTTCCCAGCCTGAAGGGCTGCCTCTTTGCTGGGCACTCACTGCCGCGCTTCCATTGTAAGAGTGTGCTTCTTTGAGTTTGTGCTGGATTGCTCTTTGGAGTCTTTGTAGACAATGGGAAGGAGGAGAGATGTTCAGCTACAATCCAGCACAGTAACAAAACAAAGCAATGCCTGGCAGCGCCCCGAGCTCACCACTCCCACCCATGGTCCTCAGGCCACGAGGAGGGGTCAGACCCTCCTTCCCGAGGATGACCTTGCAGCCCCTGGGGATGCAGACTGTTTAATTAGAACACCTTCGGTCGGAAACGCTCATCCATTTACAGGGAAAACAGCAACAGGCTTTTAAGGACATGCCATAAGTTTTACAGTTATTGGATATTCAACTTGTTTACAAAAGCGATATTGCTAAATGGCCAATGGCCAGGCCCAGTTGTTTTTCCTCCTGTGCCTTCTGATGACAGGAAAGTGTATTATCCGCCCCCAGCCAGCTCCTGGGAGGTGTGTGCAACTGCATTCCATTTTGCTATCTGTTTAATTATCCATTCAGCCTGGCTTACACTAAAGCTCTTTCTCGTTTGTTCACAGCCAGATCTGCTCTGGAATGCAGCAAAGAGCTCCTTCCCGCTTCTCAGCCCCTGCAGCAGCTCCCACTTCACCCCAAGAAAATGCCAACCCCCTGAGAACCTGTCCCTTTGGAATAGGGGATCTAAAAGCTCACCCAAGAGACCTTAATTTAACACCTCTGTGTCATGGGCTCCTTCTTATGAATAGAAAGATACTGCTTTAGAAGACGGGTTTGTAAACCAGGCTGCTGGGCCCTAGAAGCCTTGGGAAGATTGGAAAAATAAACCTTTTTGGCCTCACCATTTCACATTCTGATTTAGAGGGTGTGGGCCCTCTAATCTGATTTTTTTTTTTTTTTTTTGAGACAGAGTCTTGCTGTATCGCCTAGGCTGGAGTGCAGTGGTGCGATCTTGGCTTACTGCAACCTCCACCTCCTGGGTTCAAGCAATTCGCCTGCCTCAGCCTCCTGAGTATGGGATCAGAGGCACACGCCATCACACCCAACTAATTTTTGTATTTTTAGTAGAGATGGGGTTTCACCATGTTGGCTTGGCTGGTCATGAACTCCTGACCTCAAGTGATCCTCCCACCTTGATGTCCCAGAATGCTGGAATTACAGATATGTGTCACTGTGCCTAGCCTAATCTGAAGTTTTGAAAGCTCCCGCAGGTACCTAGCAGTGGCCAGGCTCGGGGGCTTACACCTGTAATCCCCGCACTTTGGGAGGCGGAGGTGGTAGGCCGAGGTCGGCAGATCACAAGTTCAGGAGTTCGAGATCAACTTGGCCAACATGGTGAAACCCTGTCTCTACTAAAGATACAAAAAAAAAAAAAAAAAATGTAGCAGGGCATGGTGGTGTGCGCCTGTAATCCCAGCTACTAGGGAGGCTGAGGCAGGAGAATTGCTTGAACCCAAAAGGCAGAGGTTGCAGTGAGCAGAGATCATGCCATTGTACTACAGCCTGGGCAATAGGGCAAGATAAAAAAAGAAAAGAAAAGAAAAAAGGAAAGAGGGGATCCAAGATGACTGAGTAGATACAACTCCAGCGCACAACACCCAGCGAGAGAGATGCAGAAATCCAGAGATCTCCTAGCTCCAACTGAGGTACTAGGTGCATTTCAGCTGGTCTGGTCCGACAGTGAGCAAAGCCCACTCAGGGCAGACCGAGGCGGGGAGGCGTGCTGCTTCACCCAGAAAGTGCATCTGACGGGCGAGTCGGAGGCTCCCCCTCTGGCATTCCAGTCCAGATACAGAAAGCCTCAGCTATACACAGAACAGGGGATCTTTGCCAGTCAAGTGCCAGGAATTATAAGCCCGGGCTTGAATAATAATCCAGGACGGTGTCCTGGATTGGCGCACAGACCTAAACAGACGCATAAGCCCAAAAGGCGGCTGGGAGAACCTGCGGACTGAGCTATTGTCCCCTCCTCCCGCCCGGAGAGAGAGGGAGCTGTAAGCGGGAGCAGCTGGCCGGGTGCCACTGGGTGGGTCCCTACCCTCCCCTACAAACCCCAGAGGGCTGAAGCTCTGACTCTAGAGGGTTGCACGGCCAGTGCCCCAGTCTGAGCTGAACCCTGAATGATCCAGCCCAGTGGAGGAAGGGCACAACCCACCATTAGAGGGGTGGGACTGGGCTACATGTTTTAACGAAAAACACAGGAAGCCTATGTAGCAACGGGACGGTGTTCTTGACAACCCAGCAGCACCTACAAGTCAGCGGAAGAGATGGGCCTAATCTCCCAGTATAAACAAAAAAGACACAGGAAGCTTCCCTAGTAACCTGAAGGAGTCCCTAGAAACCCAGTAGTGCCTCCACAGGCAGACAAGCTACCTCATCAAGCAGCTGCCGGATAACACAGCCAGGTAAATCCACAAAGATGGGAAAAAAAACAGCACAAAAAAGATGAAATCATCAAAGACCAGAACACCTGTTCTCCTTTAAGGGCTTACAACTCCTCAACAACACAGGATCACATCATGACTGAAAAGGAGTGCGACTAATTGACAGAAACAGGCTTCAGAAGGTGGTAATAACAAACTTTTCTGAGCTAAAGGAACACGTTCTAACTCAATACGAAGAAACCAAAAACCTTGAAAAAAGGTTAGACGAAATGCTAACTAGACTAACCAGCTTAGAGAAGAACATAAACGACTTGATGGAGTTGAAAAACACAGCACGACAACTATGTGAAGCAAACATGAGTTTTAATAGCCAAATCAATCAAGCAGAAGAAAGGATATCAGAGATTGAAGATCAACTCAATGAAATAAAGAGAGAAGGCAAGACAAGAGAAAAAAGAGTGAAAAGAAATGAACAAAGCCTCCAAGAAATATGGGATTATGTGAAAAGACCTAACCTACGTTTGATTGGTGTACCTGAATATGATGGGGAGAATGAATCCTACCTGGAAAACATGCTCCAGGATATTATCCAGGAGAACTTCCCAAGCCTAGCAAGGCAGTTCAAATTTCAAATTCAATAAATACAGAGAACTTCACAAAGATATTCCTCAAGAAGAGCAACCCCAAGGCACATAATCGTCAGATTCACCAGGGTTGAAATGAAGAAAAAAATGCTAAGGGCAGCCAGAGAGAAAGGTCAGGTCACCCACAGAGGAAAGCCAGTCAGACTCACAGTGGATCTCTCAGCAGAAACCCTACAAGCCAGAAGAGAGTAGGGGCCAATATTCAACATCCTTAAAGAAAAGAACTTTCAACCCAGAATCTCATATTCAGCCAAACTAAGCTTCATAAGTGAAGGAGAAATAAAATCCTTTACAGACAAGCAATTACAGAGAGATTCTGTCACCACCAGACCTGCCCTACAAGAGCTCCTGAAAGAAACACTAAGCATGGAAAGGAACAATTACCAGTCACTGCAAAAGCAAACCAGTTGGCAAAGACCAAAAATGCAATGAAGAAAATGGGTCAACTAATGGGAAAGAAAACCAGCCAGTAACAAAATGGCAGGATCAAATTCACACATAACAATATTAACATTGAGTGTCAATGGCCTAAACGCCCTAATCAAAAGACACAGACTGGCAAACTGGGCAAAAAGTCAGAACCCATCGGTGTGCTGTATTCAGGAAACACATCTCACATACAAAGACACACATAGATTCAAAATAAAGGGATGGAAGAAGATTTACCAGGCAAATGGAGAACAACAAAAAAAAGCAGGGATTACAATCCTAGTCTGAAAGAATGGACTTCAAAACAGCAAAGATCAAAAGAGACAACGAAGGACACTACATAATGACAAAAGGATCAATCCAACAGGAAGAGCTAACTATCCTAAATATATACACATCCAACACAGGAGCACCCAGATACATAAAGCAAGTTCTTAATGACCTAAAATGAGATTTAGACTCCCACACAATAATAGTGGGAGACTTCCACACTCCACTGACAATATTAGACAGATCAATGAGACAGAAAATTAACAAGGATATCCAGGACTTGAATGCAGAGCTGGACTAAGTGGACCTAATGGACATATACAAAATGCACCAGCCCAAATCCAGAGAATATACATTTTTCTCAGCACCACATTGCGCTTACTCTAAAATTGACCACATCATTGGAAGCAAATCACTCCTCAGCAAATGCAAAAGCACGGAAATCATAACAAACAGTCTATCAGACCACAGCACAATCAGACTAGAACTCAGGATTAAGAAACACACTCAAACCCGCACAACCACTTGGAAACTGAACAATTTGCTTCTGAGTGTCAACTGGATAAACAATGAAATGAAGGCAGAAATGAAGATGTTTTTTGAAACCAATCAGAATGAAGACACAACTTTCCAGAATCTCTGGGACAGCTTTAAAGCAGTGTCGAGAGGGAAATTTATAGCAATAAATGCCCACATGAGAAACAAGGCAGAATCTAAAATTGACACCCTATCATCAAAATTGAAAGAGCTAGAGGAGGAAGATCAAAAAAACTCAAAAGCTAGCAGAAGACAAGAAATAACTAAGATCAAAGCTGAACTGAAGGAGATAGAGACACAAAAGACCCTTCAAAAAAATCAATAAATCCAGGAGCTGGTTTTTTGAAAAGATCAACAAAATAGACAGACTGCTAGCCAGATTAATAAAAAAGAAAAGGGAGAAGAATCAAATAGATGCAATAAAAAACGATAAAGGGGATATCACCACTGATCCCACAGAAATACAAACTACCATCAGAGATTACTATAAACAGCTCTATGCACATAAACCAGTAAGCCAAGAAGAAATGGATAAATTCCTAGACACTTGTACTCTACCAAGACTAAACAGGAGGAAGTTGAAACCCTGAATAGACCAATAACAAGGGCTGAAGTAGAGGCAGCAATCAATAGCCCACCAACCAAAAAAAGGCCAGGTCCAGACAGGTTCACAGACGGATTCTACCAGACATGCAAAGAGGAGCTGGTTCCATTCCTTCTGAAACTGTATCAAACAATACAAAAGGAGGGAATCTTCCCTAACTCATTTTATGAGACCAACGTCATCCTGATACCAAAACCGGGTAGAGACTCAACTAAAAAAGAAAACTACAGGCCAATTTCCATGATGAACATTGACGCAAAAATCTTCAATAAAATGCTGGCAAACAGATTGCAACAGCACATCAAGAAGCTTATCCATCACAATCGAGTAGGCTTCATCCCAGGGATGCAAGGCTGGTTCAACATATGCAAATCTATAAATGTAATCCATCACATAAATGGAACCAAAGACAAAAACCACATGATTATCTCAGTAGATGCAGAGAAGGCCTTTGACAAAATTCAACAGCCCTTCATGCTGAAAACTCTCAATAAACTAGGTATTGATGGAATGTATCATAAAATGATAAAGCTATATATGACAAAATTGCAGCCAATATCATACTGAATGGGCAAAAGCTGGAAGAATTCCCTTTGAAATCAGGCACTAGACAAGGATGCCCTCTCTCACAACTCCTATTCAATGTAGTATTGGAAGTTCTAGCCAGAGCAATCAGGCAAGAAAAAGAAATAAAAGGTATTCAGTTTGGAAAGGAGGAAGTCAAACTGTCTCTATTTGCAGATGACATGATTGTATATCTAAAAGACCCCATCATCTCAGCCCAAAATCTTCTCAAACTGATAAGCAACTTCAGCAAAGTCTCAGTATACAAAATCAATATGCAGAAATCACAAGCATTCCTATACACCAATAACAGACAAACAGAGAGCCAAATCAAGAGCGAACTACCATTTACAACTGCTACAAAGAGAATAAAATACCTAGGAATACAACTAACAAAGGATGTAAAGGACCTCTTCAAGAAGAACTACAAACCACTGCTCAACGAAATAAGAGAGGACACAAACAGATGGAAAAACATTCCATGCTCATGGTTAGGAAGAATTAATATCATGAAAATGGCCATACTGCCTAAAGTAATCTATAGATTCAATGCTATCCCCATAAAGTTACCAATGACCTTCTTCACAGAACTGGAAAATACCACTTTAAACTTCATATGGAATCACAAGAGAGCCTGCGTAGCCAAGACAATCCTAAGCAAAAAGAACAAAGCCAGAGGCATCACACTGCTGGACTTCAAACTATACTACAAGGCCACAGTAATCAAAACAGCATGGTACTGGTACCAAAACAGAGACATAGACCAATGGAACAGAACAGAGGCCCCAGAAGAAACACCACACATCTACAACCATCTGATCTTTGACAAACCCAGCAAAAACAAGCAATGAGGAAAGGACTCCATGTTTAATAAATGGTGTTGGGAAAACTGGCTAGCAATGTGCAGAAAGCAGAAACTGCACCCCTACCTGTCATCTTACACTAAAATTAACTCCAGATGGATTAAAGATTTAAACACAAAACCTAACACCATAAAAACACTAGAAGAAAACATAGGCAAAACCATCCAGGACACAGGCATAGGCAAGGACTTCATGACTAAAACACCAAAAGCAAGGGCAATAAAAGCCAAGATAGACAAATGGGATCTAATTAAAATTCAGCGCTTCTGTACAGCAAAAGAAACCATCATTAGAGTGAATCGCCAACCAACAGAATGGGAAAAAATTTTTGCAATCTACCCATCTGACAAAGGGTTAATAATCAGAATCTACAAAGAACTAAAACAGATATACAAGAAAAAAACAACCCCATTCAAAAGTGGGTGAAGGATATGAACAGACACTTTTCAAAAGAAGACATACATGAGGCCAACAAACATATGAAAAGACGCTCATCATCACTGATCATTAGAGAAATGCAAATCAAAACCACATTGAGATATCATCCCACGCCAGTTAGAATGGCGATCGTTAAAATATCTGGACACAACAGATGCTGGAAAGGATGTGGAGAAATAGGAACACTCTTACACAGTTAGTGGAAGTGTAAATTAGTTCAACCACTGTGGAAGACAGTGTGGCAATTTCTCAAGGATCTAGAAATAGAAATTCCATTTGACCCAGCAATCCTATTACTGGGTATATACCCAAAGAACTATAAATCATTCTACTATAAAGACACATGCACATGTATGTTCACTGCAGCCCTGTGTACTATAGCAAAGACCTGGAACCAACCCAAATGCCCATCAATGATAGACTGGACAAAGAAAATGTGGCACATATACACCATGGAATACTATGCAGCCATAAAATACGATGAGTTTGTGTCCTTTGTAGGGACTTGGATGAATCTGGAAACCATCATTTTCAGCAAACTGACACAAAAACAGAAAGCCAAACACCGCATGTTCTCACTCATAGGCGGGTGTTGAAGAATGAGAACACGTGGACTCAGGGAAAGGAACATCACACACTGGGGGAAGTTGGGGGGGTAGGGGAGAGACAGCGGGGAGTGGGGAGGGATAACATGGGGAGAAACGCCAGATATAGTATAAACCTAAAGTTAAATAAATAAATAAAAACAAAGAAAAAAAGAAAGGAAAGAAGAAGGAAAGGAGAGAGGAAGGGAGGGGAGGGGAGAAAAGAACCCAGTCTTCCATTTAAGAGCTGTGTAGGTACCTAGCAGCTGGAGCTGGAGCCCTTTGGCCTTGATCACCTCTGCCTGTCTTTGCTCTGAAGTTCTGTGATGCTCTCTCCTGGTTGAGGGTGAGGGTAAGAGGTCAAGTCTCCTCCTGCTCTTCTTACCAGCACTGGGTAGGAACCCCACACCCACCCAGCTGGCTGGGCTTGTGTGAGCTCACACCTGGAAGAGTTATCTCAGGTGGACAGGGCTCGGAAATCATCCTGCGGCTATGAGTTTCTGGGAAGCATGGATGAGCTGATGTGAGGGTTTTGTGAGGGTCTCTTTGTGGAACATCTGCACTGGCTTGGCAGTGTCTGCAGGACCTGGGAAAATGTATCCCTGGCCCAGGTTTCACTGGGAAAGCACCCCCAGATGAAGGTGGACTTGGCCACTGCTGCTGGCTTAGCTGAGGGCTGTGGAGAGGGTAAGAGGCAGGGAGCTCAAGGGGAAAGCCCCTGCTCCTAGCAGACCTGGTTTGTCCCCAGAGAAGTAGACCACAGGGAGAGGGGCCAGGAGCTCCTGCATTCAGACTTCCTCAACCCTTCCGTCTGCAGTAGTTGGAGCAAGGACATCAAAAACAGTAATAATCTAGTAGATTATTACTCTTTCTTTATTTCTTTCCTTTCTTCTCTCCTTCCTTCCTTCCTCCCTCTCTCCCTCCCACTCTCTCTCCCTTTCTTTTTCCTTCCTTCCTTCCCTTCCTCCTTCCTTCCTTCCCTCTCTCCCCTCCCTCTCTCTCTCTTTCCTTTCTTTCTTTCTCATTTCAAAAGCCTTCACATCTATTCCTACAATTGTACAATAGGGACAATCCAAACAGCCTATGAGAGGGTTAAATGAGATAACACATGTTTGTTACCTGGCATGAAGCCATGGGGAAGAGGTAAAGCTTCTGTCTTCTCTGATGCTTGGCTGAAATGACTGACAGTAGATAGATTAATAGGAGAAAAAGGCTTACAAATGTATTTACATGTATGTGAACATGGCAGTCATGAAAATGTGAGATTCAAAGAAGGCCCAGATGGTTGAGGCTTCAACACCTCTTGATGGGGTGCGGAGTGGGGGGAAGAAATGGGGGAAATGTAGGCAATTGTGAGGGATGGTGAGTAATTTTCAGGGGAAATGAATGAACCCAAGGGACGATGGCCTGAAACAAAGTTCATCTGAGCTCTGGGGGAGGTGGCAGGAAGGTGAGTGGCAGCCCTTCACTGTGAGCAAAGGTTGTCTTATCATGCAGATAGAGTCCCAGGTAGCCTTTCAGTGGTGCCCTCAGAAGAACAGATGAAAAGCCTGTTTGGGCACGGTGATGACTTTCAGTTTCTTCTCCAGTGGTTAATTTTTCCTGGTTATTTGGTGAGATTCCTGGGGAGGGGGTCTTAAGACAATTGCATTTCTTTTGGAAAGAAGTTTCCTTAGTCAGATGAGAAAATTTCAGAAACAGTCTCCCTCTGAACTGGGATTGTGGGAAGAGAAACAAAAGAAGGTTAGAAAGTTAGACAGCTATTAAGGCCTTCCAATTTTTCTTACTTCAGAGTGCTTAGCATGCCAAAACGTCATGCTCTGCAGTATTGTTCTCTGTGCCCCAACAAAGTTTATATCCTGGAAACGTCCCTTCCCTTCCCTAACTAGGTCAGAGCTCTTCCCTCCTGGATGAGCTTCCCTGATTTACCAAGCCCACGAGCTTTCTGGTCCCTTGAGTATGGTATGGAGGGAAGGGGTTGGGCCATGACGTCACCCAGAGCCACGGGCTGGTCTTGACTCATCCACGACCTTGGGCAAGTCACTTTTCTGCTGTGGGCTCAGTTTACTAGCAGTAAAAATGAGTAGCTGGACTAGATGACTTTGAAATTATCTTTAGCTTGATAAATCTTAAACTCACATTGACATATATCACACAACCACAAGTAGACTGACTGATGGTATAGCTGAACAAACATGTGCTTTGAAGCCAGACAGGTGAATGTTCAAATTCCAGCTCAGCGCCTTACTATCTGTGTGACCTTGGGCAAGTTGCTTAATATCTCTGAGTCGCTACTGCCTATCTGTCAGATGAGATCATAAACAGAGGTCCCAAAAAGTTATCCCGAGGATGAAGTTGGATGATATATGTTATGTGCCTAACGCATAGTTTAAATCTCAGTAAGTGTTGGTTTCCACTCTCTAATTTGCTGTACCCACCGGGTAGCCCCCCGGATCACTGGGTCAGATATTGCCTGCCCCTGTTGCTTTGCTGTCCCTGGTCAGGCAATTGGTGAGTGAACAAATTCTGGCTGAGCTCTGCTCTGGACGTGCATTGAGAGGGCGATGGCACTCTGTTGCACTCAAGTAGTTTCAGACTTGCCATGGAGATAAGTTGAAGATATGGCGTGGACAGGGGTCTGCTGGCATCTGGAGGCCACAGATGCTCCAGTTTACAAGAAAGGGCCACACAAAAGGATCACCAGCCCCTGGTGTCAATAGCGCCTGGGTTGAGAAACGCTGGTGTCGGAAAACAGTGAGTACACAGGGGACATTCATGGGACACTGATATCGTCTGCTACAAAAACCAGGACCCAAAGTGGGTGTATTAGTCCATTTTCACACTGCTGATAAAGACATACCTGAAACTGGATAATTTATAAAGAAAAAGGGGTTTAATAGACTCATAGTTCCATGGGGCTGAGGAGGCCTCACAATCATGGCGGAAGGCAAAAGGTATGTCTTACATGGCGGCAGATGAGAGAAAATGAAAGCCAAGTGAAAGGCGTTTCCCCTTATAAAACCCTCAGATCGCATGTGACTTATTCAGTACCACGAGAACAGTACGGGGAAAACTGCCCCCACAATTCAATCATCTCCCCAGGGGGTCCCTCCCACAACACGTGGGAATTCTGGGAGCTATAATTCAAGATGAGGTTTGGGTGGGGACACAGCCAAACC
>PVKP010052704.1:0-12304 GCA_004027715.1 Plecturocebus donacophilus | reverse complement strand
ACAACTTCTGAAAGAAGCACTATACACAGAAAGGAACAACCAGCATCAGTTATCCGAAAAACTTACCAAAAAGTAAAGAACATTACAACAATGAAGAATTTACATCAACTAACGGGCAAACAGCTAGTTAGCCTTAAATAACATCAATATTAAGACTAAACTTACTTAAATGGATTAAATACCCCAATCAAAACATATAGTTAGACAAACTGAATAAAAAGTTAAAACCCATCAGTACGCTGTATTCAGACCTTTCTTACAGGCAAGGACACACAAAGACTTAACATAAAGGGATGGAGGAAGATCTACCAACCTAATGGAAAGGGAAAAAAAAACGCCACAATTTGAACTCAGACTTGGAACAAGCAAATTTAATAAATAGTTACAGAACTTACCACCCCATATCCACAAAACATATATTTTTTTCAATATTATATCATACCTATTTTAAAAGTGATCACATAATAGGAAATAAATCATTTTTTAGTAATTGCATAAGCATTTCACAGATTTAAATGAAATCCTGAGCCATAGAGCAAGATTCTCGTTCTCCATCTTTCTCTTTCTCTTTTTTTCTCTTTTCTTCTTCTTTTTTTCTTGAAAAAAAAATATATATAAATGAATAAATGGGAAGGAGTTATCTGTTCAAATATAATTTTCAATTAAAATATTCTGTACATCTGTGCTTCCAGACAAAATGGAGTGAAGAGACCAGATTTACTCTCCCAATGGAAACAACTAAAATACCAGACAAAAGAGATGCAACACGGGTTTTCAAGACACTGTATGGAAGGCACCAAAGGAGAGGGATAACTGAGAGAGAGAAAAGGAACAAGATGAGCCTGCGTTCACCCTCGGCATCCTCTCTACAAGTTTCCAACTTGCACGACGAGGCATGGTTACCCAAGAGGATCCAGCAGACTCCTGAGTGGAGGCGGCAAATGTGGGCGTCTGGGTGGGCTCAGGATGCCGACGGTCGCAGACCGCAGGAGACGAGAGGGCCTTACAGAGAGAAGGGTTGGGAGATGAGCACATAAAGAAAAAAGACTGAAAAAGTGAATCCAGCATAAAAGAAGTGTGGAAAAACTGGAAGTAGACTAGTATATGTGTGAAGTATAATCCCTAAAGGAGGGAAGGATATGTTTTAAATTTGACAAAATAATGGCTGAAATACTTCCAAATTTGACGAAAACTATAAACTGATAGATTTGTGAGTGCAATAAACAGGAAGAAAGCTGTACCAAGGTACATAATAATCAAATGTTTTAAACCAGTGCTAAAGAGAAAATCTTAATAGCAGTCAGAGAAATAAGTCACGTGATGTACAAGAATAAATATTGGATGACAGCAGATTTCTTGCTGAAAAAAATGCAAGCAGGAAGACAATACAGCAACATTTTTGAAGTGCCAACATTAAAAAGCAATCGAGCTAAAATTCTTTACTCAGTGAAATTATCTTTTGAAAACAAAAGTAAAGATTTATACAGACAAAAGTCCTGAAGCAATTAATCACAGCAGATGTGCACTACAAGAAATGGCCTTCAGATGGAAACCTGGATTTTCACAAAGGAATCAAAAGCATCAGAAATGGTGAGTGTGTGGCTAAATAGAGACTTTTTCTCATTATATAAATCTTTATGAAAAGATAATCATTTCAAACAAAAATGATAGCAGTGTACTTGAGATCTGTAACGTGTATACACCACCGCCGAGGTCAGGAACAGGGATGTGGAAGGGTGACGTCATAAGGCCCTCAGGCTACACACAAATTGATATGATATCACTTGAAGATAGACCACGGTAAGTTAAAGATGTGTGCTATAACCTCTAAAGCAAACACAGAAATAACAAAGTTATAGCTAATAAGCCAACAAAAGAGATAAGATAAATAATAAACAATATTCAATTAATAGAAGTCATAAAAATGAAAAACAGAACAAATAGAAAA
Organism: Plecturocebus donacophilus; assembly: GCA_004027715.1. Lineage (NCBI taxonomy): Eukaryota > Metazoa > Chordata > Mammalia > Primates > Pitheciidae > Plecturocebus > Plecturocebus donacophilus. Next base: position 10,356 of record PVKP010052704.1, on the reverse strand, counting down.
CAAATAGTGAGATGGAAGGTTTAAACCCACATATAGATAATTACATTAAATGTAAATAGTGTAAACACCCTAATTAAGAGGTAGAGGCTGTCAAATTGGATAAAAAAGCAGAGCCAAATATATGTCACCTACAAGAGACCTACTTTAATTAATGGCACAGATAGTTTAAAAGTCAAGGAATGAAAAAAAACAAACCCTGCTAGTCCAATCAAGATAGGGCTGGAGTAGCAATATTAATGTCAGATAAAGTACATGTCAAAGCAAAGAATATCACGAAGGGTAAAAAAGTGACATTTCATAGTCAATCCATCAAGATGACATAGAAATCCTAATTACGCACCTAATTACAAAGCTTCAAAATATATAAAACAAAACTGATAGAACTGCAAGGAGACATTTTTAAAATCATAATTACAGGAAGATATTTCAACACCACTCTCTCAATCATTGAACAAATAGCAGGCAGACAAACCAGCAAGAAAGAACGTCGGACGATATGGAGCAGCATGACCTGACATGCCCACAGAACCCTCCACCAACCGCAGAAGAGCCATGTTCTTCTTACCAGGACAGACTGTATTCTGGCTAGAAAACAAGTCCAAGTCTGCAAGTCAGGCAGGTTTCTGTGCTGTGCCTTCTGGAAGCCCCCCTCTCAACCCTGCCCTGGAGAAGCAGCTGTCATGACAGTCCAGGCCTTGGAAAAGGCCCTTCAGGGCGCCCAGTGTCTCCAGGGAGGAGCCACTACTCCTGAGGACCTCTCACTACCACGCTGAGTGCTGGGGGCCCCATTCCAGCACCCCCGAGGGGAGACATGAGCATAAGGGAAGGCAGTGGTGTTTTGCCATCATCTGTCTTCACGAAGACAGCTCGTGTCCTGACCACATGTGTAAGTTCCTTCAGGGAGGGCGTATCAGGTGCAGCAACTGTCAGAAACGGTTCCCACCAACCTCCCTCCACCATGAGCATGTTTTCCACCGACAAACTACCAGAGCTGCCCCCCACCTATTTCACCTAAATAATGCATCCAGGTTCTCACTTCGAAATCACATGGGGAGGCCCATTTATGACACAGGAAAACCTTGTCTTCTAAACTAAATTTAGGAAGAGTCTTCACAGGATCCCTTTAGACCAAAGCATCCCGCAGGCATTCAGTGCACTCAGCTGATAATAATTGTATTGACCCATGACCTTTTCAAAATTCCATATGGATTCTGCAAGGGAAAATGATTCTTTGCATTTCATCTGTGAATCTAAGTCTGGATGATTTATTCTGAAGGGTCTCCTGACACGTTTCATTTACTCATTCACTCACTCACTCACTTAATAATTCCCAGGGGATGGACCTCCTCCAACACCAGCTATAGAACTCCAGGAAGGGAGAGTGCCTTGGACTCCAGGAACTGAGGTGGGTGGGGAACATGGCCTGACCAACCTTATGTGGACCCTGGCAGGGGACCTATGAGACCCCCAGGCATGAGCCTCACAGCCCGTGGCCAAGTCCGGGGAGAGAGGAGAGAGTGACTTGATCATCGAAATCCTGGGGACTTGGAGCCCCTGTGGCCACCTGGTAGCAGGAAGCTCCTCCACACCCCTGGCCGGCTCTGCTCATTGGCTGGCCCCCAGGACCCAGGCCTGTGGGTACTGTGGGGTGGCGGAAGGGAGAAGGGCGTCACCCCAAGCCCAAGATAGCAGACCCCACAGTGAGTCCCACCTGCCCAAGGACTGGGGTCCAGGAGATCATTCCCATGGTTACGAAGTATGGAGGGGCCCTGGACCCTCATTCCTCCTCCAAGAACCATTCAGAAGAGCCCAGTCCTCAGGGACATGGCACCATCCTCAGGCTTCAGGATCTCTGTGGCTGCAGACCCCACAGACACCTTCTTTGTGTCTTTCCCTCAGCTTGCTGCGGATGGAAGGATTTCCACAGCACACAGGCAGGCGCCCCACACTTCCTCCCACAGCTGCCCATAGGGTTTGTGCTTAAATTTCTCCTGATGCAATCTCTCTCCTCTGCCTGGCGATTTTCAGGTTTACAAGAAGTGGCCATCCATGGAGCTCAGCTATGCTGGGGAAGCTGGGCCTCCAGTCACATGGAGCAGGTGCAGACAGGCTTGTACCAGAGGAGGTCGGCTGTGACGTCCTGTTCCCACCACTGCCCGTAAGCGTCAGGGCCAGGCCTGGGGTCCCAGCACACCTGTCCCACCAGCCACTGCCCGTGGGGAGCTCAGGGAGGTGGGTGAGACCGATGGAGCTGGCCTGGGAGGCTTCTGCTTCCTCCCCCAATGCCACCCCCACCCCCAGGAGGCGTGGGGACCTGGGCAGATGTCAAGGTCCTGCGTGCTGGAGCAGAGGAGCCTGATGATGGGGACCCGCACACCCATCACCCCCTCTGATGATCCGAAAGAAACCAGTGCAATCCCTTCCCTGGCTCTCAGCCCTTCCAGGACTTCTTGCTGGTGCAGAATTCTACTGTATGCCTCCTCTCCATCCTGGCCTGGCATTAGCCCTGAAGCTCAGGGTGCCCAGCCTGGACACTTCCTGCTCCCCACAGTGATTTTATGGTACTGAGTCAAGAGGACGCCCTGGCAGGGGGGCTTCCGGAACTGGGTGGCCTTCACCAGGCCCATGTGCACCGCCTGTCTCTGCAGGCTCCCAGGCAGCATCGGGCCTGTCTGGCCCGAGGGGAGGTGGAGTGCCCAGGACCTCCGTACATGGGCAGGTGAGGGCTGAGATGTGTGACTGCAGGCCAAGCCCATCTTCCGGGGAGAGCAGAGAGTGGCACTGCGGCCACCTGGGTGGTGGCCCTTCTGCACAAGCCGCATCAGAAGAGGCATGGCTCCACCCCCAGCCTCTACAATTAAGAACCCAGATGAACTAAGCTGTGCAGCGTCAGGCACCCCTCAGTGGCTCAGGAACCTTGGGTCTGTCCAGAGTGCGTTTTGTTCTTAATAAAATGTGGTGGTTTTTAACCCCTTCGATCCAGAGCTCGTCTGCTCGGGTGAGGTCCCACAGAACATTCTCTGTCTCCTAACTCCTCTGTGAGACTGGAGGAATGGCTGCCATGGAGAGAAAGTAGCTCTGGGGCTGCGCCCTGTGTGCAGCTGAGGCCGTGAGGCCTGGCGTGTCCCGCAGGGTTGGGAAACAAGGAGAAATAACTGGCAACTAGAATCCCAGGGAGGGACTTGTCTTCAGTGAAGTTCCTGGAAGTTCTAAGCATTAAAATTAAAGAGGCAATTTCTGCTGGGTGGAAACTGTTTAGCGCCAAGTGTCCACGGGCTTGCAGGAGAGAAGTCCAGGATGGAAGCCCTGGAGGAGCAAAGCGCAGCTCTTTTGTCCGTCACTGCCGAGCAGCCGGGAGCCCCCTGCACTTACGGGGATGAGCAGGTGGCCAGGCCACCAGGCAAGGGAGGAAGGGCTTGTGTAGAAGAGGAGCTGATGTTTTTCAGTGCGTTCCCACTTGGGCCCTATCTATGGAACTTGAAAATCCAGGAGAAAGAACAGGACGGTTCCATCCCACAGAGCAGCACAGTTATTCAGCACACACTGCATGTCCCGAGGAAGATGGGGACCCTGTTCTCTGGAACGGTGTGACCTGCTCGGCAACTCTGAGTTACCAGGGGTGGTAGGGAGCGGGGAGAGGTTCTGCCATTCCTGGGCTCTGGGGACCGACTGTTGATGGCAGGGTGTTGGCCCCATCAGGTGCTTGCCCTGAGGACCACTGTCTGTCCCAGGATCTCATGGAGGAGAATCCTGGATTTGGGGTCTGTTGTTCAGATGGAGAAAATGACCCCAGATCATGCGGCCCAGCTGAGCAGCCGTGGGCAGCTGGATGGGCACAGAGCCACTGCCCAGTCCTCACCCAGGCTGTCCCGAGGAGACCGTTTCCAGGGTGAGTGCAGAGGGGACAGCCCACCCTCTGCTCTTAGAGAAACAGTGGGGAGGAGAAGCCTGCAGTCTAACTTCCACCCCCACTTCCTGAGCGTCAGCCAGCACGATGGACTCTGCGGTCATTTCCAGAAGAGCTTGTGCAAGCAGGGAGCAGCTGGACAGCGGCGGCCTCAGAAAACCCGTCTCCATTCCCTCTCAGCCCGCCTCTCTCAAGTTGCCCAGTGTGAGGGAGATACAGGGTCTGGAGGGACGGGTGACACCGGTTTAGCAGGGCCAGCGGGTCGTCCCCTCATGGCGCTTGGTCCCAGAGGCTGAACTGTGTCTGCAAATTGCACAGAGATCCTTACACAGCAAGAAGCTTTTATAAATGGGAGGTGCCTGCAGACCCCAGGGGAGGAGGGAAGAGGAGAAGAAAGGGGGGAGGAGAGAGAAAGAGAGACGGGAGAGGGACCAGGGAAGAGAGGAGGAGGGGAGGGGAGCGCTGAGGGGAGAAAGGAGGGGAGAGGAGCAGGGAGCGCCTGGCAAGGCCAACGCCCATTCTCACCCAGGAGCAAGGAAGGGTCAGCTCCCAGGGTGGCCTTCTGTTAGGGTTGATCCTGCTCCGTGAGGGGCCACGGAAGCAGGACCTGCCACGGAATTTCCAGGATCCTGGGCAAGATGTACGTTGGGCCCCTTGTTCAAAAGCTAAGGATTGTAAGAGAGCCACAGCAGAGCCTGAAACCAAGCCCAGGGCCCAGGAAGTGGGTGTTCCATGCAGAGGGCAGAGGAGCCCTGGAAACTGCAGCAGGCATCGACCCATGTGTGCTGTGTGCAAGTGTGTGAATATGTGTGTGCATGTTTGGAGGCAGGCGTGCGGAGGATCATCATCAGGCACAAGCCTCCTCTACCTCAGTGGACCCTGGGCTTACCCAGACCCTTGGGGAAACATGGTGAGCCCCCCCCCGACATGGGGCTCTTCAGGCCCTATCGACCTCCCAGCAGCCAGAGGCCCACACTGTCCATGGCCACATCCCCTGCAGTGCTCAGAGTCCATGCAGGGTCCAGCCCATCGGATGGGCCTGAGGCTCCAGGAAACAGACCTGACCGCCCATGGGCAGGTGGCCTTCAGGTCAACAGCCATGAGGAGGCCTCAAGAGAAAGCTGCCTGGCAACCCCTTTTGTCTGGCACAACTGGTCTGGCCCGACCGAGAAACAGCCTGAACTTGAGGCTGCCTCCAGCCAGTGGCTCCGTGGGTGCCAGAGGCCAGGGGGCCCCACCACCCGCTCTCCTGGGAGGGGCGAGTTGGGCTGGCCAGCCTCTCTGTGGCCGCCTGGGGGGGCTGCAGGTCTGCCCCTCCCACTTCCCCACAGCCTTCTGGAGGGAAATGCCAGACAGAACGCTGCGTCCCGCACCACGCCCCACTGGCCGGGGGACTTCAAAGCTGGAAGCTAGTGTGGCCATGGTCCCCTTTTGCAGCCCAAGAGTTGGAGGCTGGTTTCTAAGGACACAGCTGGTGCTGGGTGGGTGGCAGGTGGAACGTCTGCAGGAGGAAAGCTCAGTGGGCCTGGACCTGCCTGCAGGGCATGCTGGGAAGGCCACACAGACTCTCAGGGCCTGCATCGCCATTCAGGGCAACTCCATCCACCCTCACAGCGCCCCCTCCAACTGGCCGTCCTTACCTCCAGCCCGCAGGCCCACTCTCAGCCAGCTCTGCTGCGGGTGCAAAGGGCCGCCTGTCCCGGCCCGGCTTCCACATGCGAATACCCTGTGCCCTGGACAGCCAGGAGCTGCTGCCACCTGCTTGCTGGGGCGATGAGCACCCTCAGGCATACCTGTTCATCACCCACAGGTGCCCAGCCCTGCGCTTACCCCACAGCACATGCGCACGGTGCCTTCTGGAGGCCACAAATCATTTCTATCAGCAAGGGAGTCAGAGGGAATGAACCCAGTGTAGACCCCACCCACCCCGTCCTGCTGAGGTTTCGAGCTCCAGGAGAGCAGAGGCAGCTGAGGACACAGGCCATGGCTGGTCCCTGGCAACCCTGTAGCAGCGCCTGGGGGCCCAGCAGTGGGCGGGGCGCTTGGGACATCGCTGGGCAGGCATCACCCACACCGACACGGTGGTGCAGCCCATTCCAGTGGCAGATCCACTGATTACACGGTTAAATAAGAATGCACTTTTTAAAAATCTTTTACTATGTAGAGAGGTTGAGCTTCTGTAAATCAAAAAACAGAGCTGGGCAAGGTGGTTCACGGCTGTGATCCCAGCACATTGGGAAGCCAAGGTGGGCGGATCATCTGAGGCCAGGAGTTCGAGACCAGCCTGGCCAACATGGCGAAACCCTGTCTACGCAACACACAAAGATTAGCCGAGCATGGTGGCATGCGCCTGTAGTCCCAGCTGCCCAGGAGAGTGAGAGAGGAGAACTGCTTGAACTCAGGAGGCGGAGGTTTCAACGAACCAAGACTGCGCCACTGCAGTCCAGCCTGCGCAACGGAGTGAGACTATCTGAAAAAAAACAAATCAAAAAACAAATAAATGTAATAGCAAACTGGGTGAATGTTTGCAGCAAAATTACAGAGAAAACATATCCCTCACAGAGGAAAAGCTCTTACCAATCAAGAAAACACCACCATCATAAAGAGAAATGTAACCATAGACATTCAATGTAGACACCAGCCTTGCCCACGGCCGAAGAAAAACGTGGAAACCGTCATGAGACTTCATTTTTCAGTCTGCTGCAGTTTGGAAAGGCATCGAGCTTGCCCTGTGTGGCTGGTGGGCACGTGAGCTGGCAACAGCTTTCTGAGCGGCTGCCTCTCTAAGAACAAAAGCAGCTCCATCCCTCTGCCAGGGAAGTTCAGGGATCAGTTAGAAATGTGAACAGGAGCGTCCCCTGCAGTGGCAAACTACAAACAATGCAGCTGTTTGATGGGAGGGAGTGGTGAGAGCCTCGCCCCTACATTTGTACCTTGGGGCACCAGGCAAAAGTGTAAACCGCACTTCTAAAGAATATTTGAACATTGAGAAAAGTACAGTCCCAAGACCTCCAACTGACTAAACGAACCCCTCCTTCGCCAAGGGGACTCCAGAGAAACCTTAAACACGGGGTCCCAGCCATGATGGGGCGGGATGCCGGCCAGGCCTCACGATGCCCACCCCCCAACCGCTGCCATTTTCTCTGCTCAGCGTAAACAGAAAACAGCCTTTCTGAGAGATTTGCCAGACTCCCCACCCCTCATGCAGTTTTGACACCACAACCAGCCAGCACTCCCCCCGATGACAGACCCCAGTGCGGGCTGGCTCTGGCTGGTGTAGAGGCTGCGCACGGGAGGTCTCTGCGTCCTTCGGTCCACCTTTTACCGTACCACCGCACTGAAACGTGAAGTCTCCACCCCAGAGTGAACACGGGACGCATGCAGCACACGAGAGCCCACCATGCACGCGTGCCCCTCACCCTCCCTGCGTACTCGCCACGTCTCCTGCCGCACCCTTCCCACCCCCAAGGTGCCTGCTCCTGGCTTAGGGCGGAGGCCACGTCTCCAGCCCGTGGACGGCTGCTTGCAGGCTTCGACCCTGTGAAGGAACGAAGCTCTCCCTGCCACGTATATAAATCCCACGAATCTTCAGCTGACAACACGTAAGGAGACGAGCATGTCATGACTTCCAGTAAAATAAGCAGGAAACAAAACTGCGGATAATTAGGTGATTGTCTTGGGAGATGGGAATCTTTAGGTGGGGGGAGGGAACTTTTATTTTCCTCTTCATATTTTTCCACATGTTCTAAGTTTTTTACAAGGATCATACAGTACTTTCATAACAAGGAAAAATAATAAACATTTTATTTTACAAAACTACAGTCTGGAAAGAGTAGTTGTGATAAACGTGTGTGAGTGAATTTTCCACAGCAGTGAGAATGGCCGAGGCACCCACACAGCAGGTCTTCAGAACACGAGGCGTGGCTGCTGGTGTCGGGCGTGGCTTCGGCTCCTCTCCCAGGGAGATCTGAGGCGGCCCTGGGCCGTCTGCCCTCGCCTGGTCTGGGGCAACAGGGGCAGCGGGGGGGAGGCATCAGACCCGGGAAAGGGCACAGTCCGTGGGCCCCACTGGACCACTGGGGGATGGCCGCACTGGCCCAGCTCTACCCAAGCAAATGTACCCTCGTGCTGCCCCCAGGGCATCCGCCAGGTCCTCACCTCGCCCCTAGCCCCAGTTGCTTATGTTCTTCTTCCTGTCAGAGAAACATTCAATATGGCCATATTTTCAACAACAGCGTGAGTCAGTCTCGCTTGATTGTGATAACTCGGAAGGCGGGTGATCAGAGAGAGAGAAGAGGAAGTGCGGAGGGGAGAGGGAGCGAGGGGAGGGTGTTTCCTGGCAGGTTCCTGCTGGTTCAGACCCAGTCCAAGTTTCCTGAGCCCATGTTCTGGAATGTCTGCGCCACCACAAGGAGGCAGCTCCCAGCCACGTAGGTGAGGACACGGGCCGGGCCATGTTCCCACCAGGCACAGGACGTGTTCACAGAAGGCAAACTGCATGGCACCCCCAACCCCTGCGGAAGTGCCTCCTCCAGCTCACCCACGGAGCCAGAGCTGTGGCCGCACTGGTGCTGGGGCGGCTTCGCCCCGTGAAGGTGCCACTCCGTGGGTCACTGGGAGGTTTACAGCGGAGATCCAAACCTTCACCTAATACCATAAGACAGGAACCATTTCATTTCAGCAGAGAGGGCCCCAGTGGGGGCCTGGTCCTTGGCCCCCAGGAAGAGCTCCTCTCGTACGGCATCTGTGGGCGGTGCCTTCAGTTGCTCCGGTCCTTCACCCATCCCTGTACCCACCCTACGTCTGTGGCTTGGCAGGGTGTTTGCTGCTTCCATTTTGTGACTCTCGGAAACCAACTGTGCCTTCTAAACACACACTGGAATCTGACACCAAAAGCAATCGGAATGCTTTTTCCCCTGGTGACAAACTTTCCGAGTATCCTCCATTGGTTCAGGGGGGCCTTCCAGCAGCTGTCCCAACTCAGAGACAGACCCACAGGCCCAGGGGCCAAGACAGAGCCCTTCACCAGCAGCCTTGAACGTGGACGGAGAGCACCATCCCTGTGTTTGCTGCAAGTGTGCAGGATGATGGCAGGTGTGTGGGCAGAGCCACGACCATGCTGCCCAGGGAGGCGTCAATGCCTTATGGCATCCAGACAGTTTGCGAGGCCCAACAGGCTGCTCCCTTGGTGGGACAACCATCTCGTGCTACGAATCCCCTGACAAGTCACTCAGCCTTGATGCGAGGGGGCTCTCCGGAGCGTCAGCCCATTCGCTCAGATGCTGACCTGGATGGCCGAGGACCCAGTCCTGACTCGGCCATAGGCAGCCTCTTCCTTGGAATCCAAGCACATTGCTGCCACCTGTGCAGATGGTGGCAGAGACCTCAGGCCGCCACCCGAGGGGGAGAGTTGCAGGAATGCCTGGCCCCACTGCCCAGGGTGGAGAGCTGGATGTCCAGGTCAGAGAGGTCTGGCTCTCACATTCTGCCGAAAAGACTCTGTGTCCAGCCAGGGCCCTGTGTGGGCAGTGGGGTCAGGGACACCTCACTGCAATTCATTGTTCTGGCAGTGGGGTGGGAAGAGCCTCTTTTAGTAACTCCCCAAACTGCCATTGGAGAGGGGATCCTGGAATGGCCAGCCAGACCCCCGAGGTGAGAAAAGAAACGATAATACAAGGACGGCCGCAGTTGCTCTGCAAGCAGCAGGCTTGGCCCAGCAGGCACTGTTTAGACACCCAAGCAGGCATCACTACCAAGAGAATCCCGGAGAGAGGGGGACCCTCCAGCACCCAGCTATCCCAGCCACTGCACAGCTCACCCAAGATGGACATGGGGACTTCAGATCGTGGTGCACAGTTTTAACTAAACTAACTCCCTAGAAACTGGACCCGTGACTTCATAAGGCTTTTGCTGAGGAGCCCTGGGCTGCAAGGAACATGAACGGGGTAGGTGAGCGCAGGCAAGGAGGTGGATGGACCCTCCAGCCTCTTGTGGTCTGCGTCTGCGCTGGGAAAAGGCCAGCAGGATTCTTCTCAGAGGCAAGCTGGAGGCTTTTAGGTCCTGGCTTGGAGGGAGGACTATGCAATCCCCCTCGGAGACCTGGGGTGGAGGGACTGGACCCTTCCAGCCGCCTGTGCTGAGCCTATCTGCTGCCTTGCGAGGGGCTCCTAAGGGGGAAGGAGTGGAAGTCTCTGGACCACACCTTGAACAGACACCACCCTTTCTGCTCCTTTGCAAAGATGACTCTCAGGATCAAAGAGCTGGTGGCCTGGTCCCTGCAGGAGGGAAGGGAGGGCCAGCTTCCTTCCCTGAGAGCTGTGGGAAGATGTCCTCCAGCCCAGGCCGTGGGTGGAATTCCCTGATCCTCATAGTGAGCGCCATGCCTGGTCCCCTCATCTCTCTGGGGAAGAGGTAATAAATGCTGCTGGATTTCCTTGACTCCGGCACAG
>PVKP010052703.1:0-12314 GCA_004027715.1 Plecturocebus donacophilus | reverse complement strand
CAGGGTTTCACCATGTTGGCCAGGATGTCGCTATCTCTTGACCTCGTGATCCATCCACCTTGGCCTCCCAAAGTGCTGGGATTACAGGCGTGAGACATCGCGCCCAGCCCGCATCTTTTCAATATGTAGATTCAAGTATTATTTCTGAAATGTTTTCTTGAGACTTCTTGTTTATTTTATTTTGTGAATAGAGTTGGCTACTGAGATGATTTAAGCAACTCAAATGTGCCATCTTTTATCAGTAGTGAGATGTAAAGATTTTTTCTTGAGTGACTGTTTTCATAGGTACAGATGAGGGATTATGCATCCTTCCATTTTTTTGGCTTACTTTTGTTTGATGGAATCTTCCATTTCTCCACTTCAATTTCCCCTTCACTATGCATTTTTATTACGTTCCTACATAATCGGGACTTTTCCTTCTGCAGGCAGTTTTACCTCCACCCTCTCTTCTCTTTCTGGAGTCTTTCTGGATCCTCCCTCATTCTCAGTAAAGTGTGTGGTGGGAGCTATAAATGACTCTGCTGGAAGCTTATGGTTGTCTATTTACAGGTCATTTTAAGTGGACAGTGTCCTTCCTTTTCTAATTATGCTGAAGAAATGGATCATTGGCGGTTGTCTTTATATTATAGATGTACAAAGATTGGTACATCTGCTCAATTTGGTTAATTCATCTGCTCAATTTTTAAGTGATGTGTAGGGGTATTTAGCTTAGGTAGTTATAGTTATCTCAACTACTAGAAAGTCCCCAAGATGCAGTTTTAAAATAATTGTACATCTATAGTTCATGAGGCAAGGAATAGCTACGTATTAATAGATAATTGTTTCAAAGAAATTATGATATTCTTAGGTAGAAAAGTTGTACTTTATTGCAAATCTTTTAGTAATTTCATAAAAACATGGCAAATTCAAAACAAAATCTTTGAATTCAAAATTGCATTGACCCAGGTTACAGGGCAGTGTACCTCAAAGGAGAGTTCATATCTCACTTATGTCTCACCACCTGGAGAGCTTGTTACTGAATCGTAACTTCTGTAGCACATTATTGTACATGTTAAAACTGCAGACAGTCTCTTTATTGTTTCACAAAGAGCTCCCACATGAAATCTAAGAGCAGGAGAATCTGTCTAAGCTGCTGAGCTTTGCTCTGTAAGGATAAAAAAAGTTGAAAATATTTTTCCCTCCTAATTTTCATTTTAAAATGTTACTAATTCTTATTTGTCCTTTAGACTTAAGTTGATCTGTTATGTTTTAACCTTTAACTCCAAGGAATGTGATACAACCACTTGTATATACCATCATTTAGCATTATAGGCAGCATACCCAACACTTCCTGCTTTTTAAAAATATTTATTTTAGAGACAGGGTCTCTCTATGCTGCTCAAGCTGGACTTGAACTCCTGGGCTCAAGCAATAGTCTCTACTCAGCCTCCTATGTAGCTGGGACTATAGGCATGTGCCACCATGCCAAACCTGCTTTATTTACACTGTAAATTTTATTTACTATTTATTTTTATAACATATAGGGCATTATATATTTTTTTCATTTTTAATAGACATTTTGGATCAGTTTTACAATCACAGAAAAATTGAGCAGAAGGAAGAGAGTTCCCATATACTTTCTCCTCTCACACCTCATAGTCTCTGCTACCATCAACACCTGCAACAGGAGTGATACATGTGTTACATTTGATGAACCCACACTGAGACACCATTATCACCCAAAGTTCATCATTTATATTAAGATTTACTCTTGGTGTTATAGATTCTATGGGTTTGGACAAATTCGTAATGATATATCTCCACCATTGTAGCATTATACAGAGAGTTGTTTATCTGCCCTAAAAGTCCTCTGTGCTCTATCTGTTCATCCCTCCTCCCTAATCCCTGTCTATCAGTGATAGTTTTACTGTTGCCATAGTTTTACCATTTCCAGCAGGCCATGTAGTTGGAATTCCACAGAATAACAAAAAGTATCACAAAAGACTCTATAAAACTGCAAGCTGGAACAAAATATTTTTTTATACAACCATACATTAAAAAATACTTCTGTGAGGACATCTGTCCAGCCATTGCCTATTCAAACTTGAAATGGCATCACCCTCATTATTGGTCATTATAGCCAAGGATAATTATGTCGAAACAAATATGTAATCTTCCTCATTTTTGTTTTAAAAGATTTTGTCTTCCTTGACCTCCATGAATATGTGCACAGTTTACTATATTTCCATTGAACTGCCTCATTCCCACATAAATACCATTTGCTTTCAGGCAGCCTCTCTGCTTGTTGTTGAGGTTGACACTGGCTACTGTAGGTGAAGCCTAAATTTGATCACTGGTCCTTACTCCAAAGTTTGTCCACATTTTCCCTAAACCACAGGTTTCTATTACTATAATAATCTAAATAAAGAATTGAAGAGCTCTACACTATTGCTATCTGTTCCTGAGGACTTTTTTTTTAAGGTGGGGGTGTTTGGGAATGAGGTAAGAATTCAGATAGAGGAAGGAAGAGACTAAAAAAGAGAGGAAAAAAACAAACTTCTTACTATAATGGTATATTATTTTTATTCAATGTGTACAGCCATTGGCATTTTTTATACATTGCATACATTCTCCCGTAGCACATCAGTTTGATCAAAGAATATAGATATATATGGTCAATTAACTATCTCATATAAAGAACTAATTTGGAACTTAAATTTTAGATAAGCAAATGAATGATAAGTTTATTCTGGGAAAGAAGCTAAAATATCTGTGGCTTTATCTGGCTTTTTGAAAACCTTCTCACATAAAATTATTATTTTATTAATCAATTAAATGTATAAAATATAGAACTACATTTTAAGCTAATTACTTAAATATAAACAATTTAAAATGTATAAAACAAGGTAATTCAGTTTGACTATTAAAAAGTTTTTGTTAAGCCTACTAAATTAAATATTAAAACTCAACATATTTTTACTTAAAGTTTTATACAAAATAATAAATGTTTAATATTTTGAATCTCAGTTTATGAAAAAATAGCAAAAATTTTAAAATAATAAATGTTATAATGTTTTATATGAAATGTTTATAAATTCATGGCATAATAAATTAAAATATTTATCTTAACATAAACTATATCACCATATTCTGGAATTACTTTTTTTGTAACTGGAAAATGATGTCTATAAAGATTATGATACCAAATAATGGAAAAGGCATAATGCCTGTTCTGAAAGTTTCCTTTAGTTAAGAACCCAGTAGCAATGCCCGCTAAGAGTGGTTCACGAAGTAAGAGGTTATGTTAGTTGATCATGGGGAGCAAGTGGTTGGTTCTGAGATGCTGAGACATCACCAGGTCAGCAGGGCAGAGGGTACCAGAGGCCTTGCTTAGCCATGTATTTAACATCCCAGAGAAACAAAGAACAACACCTGCCCCACCTATGCAGCAATGTCAAATCTGCTGCAAGGTAAATTATTCCATGAGAGTCTATATTAATAAAATATAACAAGAGCCTTAGAAACATAGCCATAATATAGTCATGTCACATTTAGCCATTTAAAACATTATCTTAAATATGTATTGCATCAGGATTTATTTGAGCTCTGCTGGTGTTGATGCAGATATAGATTTTTCTGGGTCTGCAACACAAAGTAAGTAAATGAGTAGACAAAGATGACATTTTCTATACATAAAAAAACATTAATTTTAAATATAAGAAAACACATATTTATGTACGTATTAATAAGGATTATTTCTGAAGTCTACATAAAAGTTGAGCTTACAATCCTGGCATAAATTGGAAACACAAGACTCCAACTTTTGCACTGGTAGACTAGAAGAGACAGCCTTGGTTCAACTAATGAGTTTTGCCTGTGCATGGTGAAAACTTTCTGCTGACATAAACGCACTGAAAAGAATTATTAAATAAATAGTATGAGCACAGCCTGGGTGAGGCGAGTAGGCAGGAGGGGCAACTTGGGCTGTCAGTCAGCCTCTGCACGGCACGTGTCCCTGCTCCCCAAGCCTTTTGCAATCTTCATTAATGTTGACCCTCTCAAGTACAATAAGTGTACCAGTTTCCTAATGACCAGCTGTAGGGCATTTCAAAATATCTAGGGCAGCTGAAAAAAAAATTACAATAAGGAAATAATAATAATCTTGTGTCTCATGGAGGGAAAGAAACATTAAAAAGAAGCCTCAGGCTGGGTGTGGTGGCTCACACCTATAATCCCAACACTAGGGGAGGCTGAGGTGAGTGAATCGCTTGCTCAGGCATTTAAGACCAGCCAGGGCAATGTGGTGAAACCCTGTCTCTACAAAAAATACAAAAATTGGCTGGGTGCAGTGGCTCATGCCTTAATCCCAGCACTTTAGGACGCTGAGGAGGGCAGATCATGAGGTTAGGAGATTGAGACCATCCTGGCCAACACGGTGAAACCTCATCTCTATTAAAAATACAAAAATTAGCTGGATGTGGTGGCACATGCCTGTAATCCCAGCTACTCACGAGGCTGAGGCAGAAGAATCGCTTGAACCAGGGAGTCAGATGTTGCAGTGAGCCAAGATTGCGCCACTGCATTCCAGCCTGGCAACAGAGCGAGACTCCATCTCAAAAAAAAAAAAAAAAACGCCAAGCATGGTGACATGCACCTGTAGTCCCAGCTACTGGGGAAGCTGAGGCAGAAGGATTGCTTGAGCCCAGGAGGTGAAGGCTGCAGTGAGCCATGATTGCACCACTGCACTCCAGGCCTGGCAACAGAGCAAGATCCTGCCTCAAAAAAATAAAATAAGAAGCCTTGACAAGATTAGTCTCCAGAAAGTTATAGCAACACACTCTAAGTGGAGAGTTGTCTAGTTGGAAGGAAAAACACACTTTCTAAATTGCCTATTGTTTATAAAGTTAAAAACATGATCAACAGCATGGGAAATAGAAAAAAAGAAGAGGAAATGAAATACAGGAAGAAAAAAGGTGGTCTGACTGACAGTAGAGAGAATGTGATTGTCAAAAGCTCTAGCACTAGCCTTGGCATCAGAGATACTGAGAGGTAAGAGCAGGTGTTTCATAGTGACACCCGCCTCAGCTATCCAGAAACTATGCAGAGCAGATCCTCTTCTCCACATGATGATTCTTCCAGATATTAGGGGCTTTGCAGCTTATTTAGACTTTCATTAACATGAAAGGTTAAACGGTTTCTTCAAAATTAAACAGACCTTACTGACAATATAATATAAAGATTACATAACACCTGCAATATAAAGTTTATATGTTTATATGAATACTAAATGATAGTCCCTTGATCAGATCATATATATTATTTTGTCAATGGTGAAGTAAATTCTATCTTCTTAAGACAATGCAGAATAATAAAACCCTTATCATAACCTATGAAAGTGATCTTCTGTATGCGCTATATTTGTATATTTAAATGAAGTCCTAAAGAAGAATAATCTAAACCCAAGGTTAGCAGAAGGAAAGATAGAAAAGATAAAAAATGTAAGAGTAGTATTTTTATAATGAACAAAATTGACAAATCTTTAGCAAGACTAAGAGAAAAATAAAAAAGACTGAAAAAAATAAGAAAAGAAAGACATTGCAACTCATACTACAAAACACAAACGATCATAAAGAATGGCTATGAACAATTCTACACCAATGGATACATTCCTAGAATCATACAACCCACCAAAGCTGAGCCATGAAGAAAGAGAAAATCTGAACAGTCTAAGAATGAGTATGGAGATTGAATCAGTTAAAAAAAAAAACTCTCCCATCACAGAAAAGCCCAGGACATAATGGCTTCACTAGTGAATTCTACCAAACATGTAAAGGAAGAACTCATACTAATCCTTCTCAAGCTCTTCCAAAAAATTGAAAAGGAAAGAACACTTCCAAACTCATTTTATGAGACTAGCATTACCCTGATACCAAAATCAGACAAGGACACTATAAGAAAGAAAGAAAAGAAAATTACATGCCAATTTCCCTGATAAACATAGAATCAAAATTCCACAACAAAATACTACCAAACCAAATTCAACAGCACATTAAAAAGATCATAAACCATGATCATGTGGAATTTATCCCTGGTAGGCAATGATGGATATGCAAATCATTGAATGTGCAAATGTAAGTCAATAAATGTGATATTCCACATTAATAGAATGAAGGACAAATAGAGCTCGGAAATATGATAATAATGCACTAACAGTCGATTAATTTTCAACAAAGGATCATCTTAATAGATGCAGGAAAGGTGCTTGACAAAGTTCAACATCCTTTTTTGATAAAAACTCTCAACAAATTAAGTATGGAGGAAATGTACCTCAACACAATAAAGGCCATACATGAGAAACCCACATCGAATATGATATTCAACAGTGAAAGCTGAAAGTTTTTTTCTAAGATCAGGAGAGATACAAGGGTGCTCACTATCAACACTTCTATTTGACTTAGTACCTGAAGTCCTAGCCAGAGCAATTAGGCATGAAAAAGAAATAGAAATCCTTCAGATTATAAAGAGACAAGTGAAATCTTCTCTTTGGTGACAATGTGGTTTTATATATAGAAAGTCCTAAAGACGCCACCAAAAAATTGTGAAAACTGATAAATAAATCCTGTAAAGTTGCAAGCAAAAATCAACAGACAAAAATTGGTAGCATTCTATACACTAACAACAAATGATCTGAAAAAGAAAGTAAGGAACAATCCTGTTCTCAATAGCATTAAAAAAAAAAAAATACTTAGGAGTAAATTTAACCAAGGAGGTGAATGACCTGTACACAGAAAACTATAAAACATGGATGAAATAAATTGAAGAAGACACAAATAAATGAAAACATAGCCTACATACATGGATCAGAAGAATTAATATTGTCAAAATGTCCATACTATCCAAAACAATGTACAGATTCAATGCAATCCCTATCAAAATTTCAATGATATTTTTCACAGAAATAGAAAATAAATCCTAGGATTTGTAGGGAACCACAAAAGGCCCTGAATAGCCAAACCAATCTTGAGCAAACAGAAAATAAACAGATATACGAAATCACACTATCTGATTTCAAAATATATTACAAAGCTAGAGTCAGCAAAACAGTGTGGCACTGGCATAAAAACAGAAGTATAGATCAATGGATAGAGCCCAGAAATAAACCCACACATTAACAGTCAATCAATTTTCAACAAAGGTGCCAAGAACACACAATGAGAGGAAGAACAGTTTCTTCAGTAAATGATGCTGGCTAAACTGAATATTTACATGCAGAAGAATAAAACTGGGTCTTCATCTCATTTAATATACTAAAATCAACTCAGAGTAGATAAAGATGTAAACAAAGACCTGAAACTGTAAAACTGCTATAGGTTGAGTATCCTTTATTTGAAATGCTTGGAATCAGAAGTGTTTGAGATTTCACATTTTTAAATTTTGAAATATTTGCACATCTGAAGTGTTCCAATGAGCATCTTCTTTGATTTCAGATTTTCAGATTTGGGATCCTGAACCTATAAAAAAAATATAGGAAAAAAGCTCCCCAGCATTGGTCTGGGCAATGATTTTTTTGGATAGAACACCAAAAGCCCAAGTAACAAAAGGAAAACTAAGTGGGACTACGTTAAAAAGTTTCTGCAAGCAAAAGAAACAAACAATAAAATGAAAAGACAAGCCACAGAGCAGGAAAAAATATTTGGAAACCATACATCTAATAAGGGGTTAATATCCAAAATATACAAGGAACTCCACTCTGTAGCAAAAACAAAACAAACAACGACAAAAAAAACAATTCAGTTTAAAAATGGGCAAGGGACTTGCACAGACATTTCTTGAAAGAAGACATGTAAATAGCCAACAGGTATATATATATAAAAAAAAGCTCAACATCACTATGATCAGGGAAGTGCAAATGAAAACCACAATGCGATATCATCTCATACCTGTCAAAATGGCTATTATCAAAAAGATGAAAAGTAAGTGTTGACAGTAATGTGGAGAAAAGGGATTCCTTACATACTGAAGGTAAAATGTAAATTAGAATAGTCATTATGGCAAACATTATGGAGTTTCCTTAAAATACTAAAAATTGAATTACCATATGATTTAGCAATCCCACTGCTGGGTATATGTCAGAAGAAACAGAATCAGTATGTCAAAAAGCTATACCTGCACTTCCAAATTTTCTGCAGCATTATTCTCAAAAGCCATCCTATGTAATCAACCACACTGTCCATCAGCAGATCAATAAGGAAAGAAAATATGGTATGTACATGATGGAACACTAATCAGCTTTTAACAAATAAGTAAATTCCATCACTGTGACAACATAAATGAACCTGGAGTACATTATTCTAAGTAAAATAAGCCAGGTACAGAAAGACAAATACTGTATAATTGTAGCTATATATGGAATAAAAAAAAAAGTTGAACTCATAGAAGTAGAATAGAATGTGTTACCAGGTGCTGGGAATGGGGCAGAAGTTGATGGGATAAGAGAGGTTGGTCAAAGGGTACCAAGTTTCCCTTAGACAGGAGAAATCAGTTTTAATGATCTATTTCACTGCAAGGTGAATACAGTTAATAATATATTGTATATTTCAAAATTGTTGAAAGAACATATCAATAAATGTGATCACCACAAAAAAAAAAAGCACAAGTATTTGAGGTAATGGATATTTTAGTTGCCTTGATTTAATGATGCCACAATGTGTATATATATATATATATATTTCGGTCTCAAATTGCCCGACTATGTCCATCGATTTTTTTTGTGTAAGACTTTTTGTGTTTTGATGCAGATTACTTCATAAATACTCATTTGGAGAAGACGCTGTAATAAAGAACAAGTACATTCGTTATTCAGATTAATGAAACAGATCAAGTGTTAAAAGAAGTCATAATTACTTAAAGATTTAATAAAAATTCTATCTTAAAACAGCAATAAGTCATAAAACACTGTTGACATTGTAAAGTTCAATAGGACACTTTTTAACAACACTGCATGTGAACTTGTCACCATCTCATCCTCCAGGATAATGAAGGAGAGAGTGAGCCAGTAAGTGGCAGATCTTGCTCAACAAATACAGTAAGGAACTGGGTATGGAATGGCAAGCTATGACCTCACTTACAAATAACCACACCAAACACTTCAAATGTCTGCAGAGGTATAACACGACATCTTTCCTCTTAATCAAAGAACTCAAGCCTCAATAGTAAAAACAAGTTTCCCAGAGGCAATTGGTTAATAATTAATAGAGCCATGGATACTGAACATAATGCTCAATAGGCTTTAAGATGGATGTGTTGAAAAAATAAGGGGAATTCTTTCTTAACTACTAAAAATAAAAATGAATGGCTGTGCACAGTGGCTCACACCTGTAATCTCAGTACTTTAGGAAGGCAGATGCAGGAGAACTGTTTGAGCTCAGGAGTTTGAGACCAGCCGGGGCAACATAGTGAGGCCTTGTCTCTAGGAAAAATAAAAAAATAGCTGGGTGTGGTGATGCATGCCTTTAGTCCCAGCTACTTAGAAGGCTGAGGTGGGAGGATCGCTTGAGCCCAGGAGGTCGAGGCTACAGTGAGCTATGATTGTGCCAGTTCACTTCAGCCAGAACAACAGAGTAAGACTCTGTCTCAAAAAATTAAATAAAATATTATAATAAAACAAAAACTAATATAGTACTTTGAACATCTAATTACAGAGAAAGTTCTAAATTATTCAAAGCTTAAGACACGCCAATAATGGAGTAATTTTGAGTTTGAATTTTGACTTATTTTCAAAGAATGAAAGCTTTCCAAGAAGTGACCTCAAAAAGGACCAGCTGCTTATGCAAACGTACAAGTATTTTAGGGACAAAATTTTTTGGATCTGGAAGATTAAAAATTGATATTATGTATATATTATTTGTTTGTTATATCAAATGGACTATCAAAATTTTTGACAAATAAAAGAAAATGTAAAGCCCCAGAAGTCATGACTTCTGCTATTCATCTGAATAAAGAGGAAAGAGTAAAACACGTATTACCCTCAGGCTTATCTGTAACCTTAGTATTTCTTTCTTTCTTTCTTTTTTTTGAGACAGAGTCTGGCTCTGTCACCCAGGCTGGAGTGCAGTGGCGCAGTTTCTGCTCACTACAACCTCTGCCTCCCAGGTTCAAGCAATTCTCTTGCCTCAGCCTCCCAAGTACCTGGGATTACACGCACCCGCCACCACACCCGGCTAATTTTTGTATTTTCAGTAGAGACAGGGTTTCACCACGTTGGCCAAGCTGGTCTCGAACTCCTGATCTCGTGATCTGCCTGCCTTGGCCACCCAAAGTGCTGGGTTTCAGGCGTGAGCCACCGCACCGGGCCCTGTAACCTTAATATTTCTGTGGGCTTTTTCACATGGTTTTTGGGTTACTCATTTCTTTTTACGAGATGCATCACGTGATAAGAACGTCAGCTGCTGCATCACAATGAACCAAGCCTCTGGTAAACGCAGATGGCCGCCTGAGCCTCACCTGGGGCATCCTCAGGGCCTTCTGCATCCTGGAGCTTTGCTGCATCCTGGGTACCTTCCAGGTCTCGTGGGGACTGAGATGACAATGACGCCCCAGATGTCTTTGGGGTCCTCTGGTCTGAGTCAGCTCGCTTCTGCTGCAGCCACTCATTCTTATAACCATTGCTAATGAGTTTGGAAAAACTGATTGGTGAACTCTTTTTTTGACCAGGCCTGAAAAAGACAAAAAGTCATGTGAAACTTAAGTACAAGGGTAATGATAAAGCAGAAGCAGTATTCAGTGAACATGCTAACTACGAGGCGTTACTATCCCTTCAAACCTCATGAAGAGCTCTCTTTCTATCTCTCCGTCTCTTTCTCTATCTCTCCGCCCTTTGTCTCTCCCTCTGCCTCTCTGTCTGTCTTACTGTCTCCATTTTTAAGCATAAGAAGGTGCATGTCAAAGCCTCCCTTGTACAGGCATGAAAGCATTTTTAGTTCCGTTTCCAAAATCTTTTTTTGTGATAGTCAATTAAGAGTTAATCATGATGAAACCCTGTCTCTACTAAAAATACAAACATTAGCTGGGCATGGTAGCACACGCCTGTAGTCCCAGCTACTCGGGAGGCTGAGGCAGGAGAATTGCTTGAACCCAGGAGACGGAGGTTGTGGTGAGCCGAGATTGCGCCATTGCACTCCAGCCTGGGTAACAAGAGTGAAACTCTGTCTCAAAAAAAAAAAAAAAAAAAAAAAAAAAAAAGGGCTAGTAATACTGGCTGGGCATGGTAGCTCATGCCTGTAATCCCAGCACTTTGGGAGGCCTAGGCGGGCAGATCATGAGATCAACAGATCGAGACCAACCTGGCCAACACGGTGAAACCCCGTCTCTACTAAAAATACAAAAAAATTAGCAAAGTGTGATGGCACACACCTGTGGTCCCAGCTACTCATGAGGATGAGGTGGAAGAATCGCTTGAACCCAGGAGGCAGAGGTTGCAGTGAGCCAGGATTGCGCCAGTGCACTGCAGCCTGGCAACAGAGCAAGACTCTGTCTCAAAAAAAAAAGAGTAATAATTCTAGGCCAGGCACAGCAGTTCACATCTGTAATCCCAGCATGCTGGGAGGCCGAGGCAGGCAGATCACAAGGTCAGGAGTTCGAGACCACCAGCCTGACCAACATGGTGAAACCCTATCTCTACTAAAAATACAAAAATTAGCCAGGTGTGGTGGCACACGCCTGTAATTCCAGCTACTCAGGACACTGAGGCAGGAGAATCGCTTGAACTTGGGAGGTAGAGGATGCAGTGAGCCAAGATTGCAGCCTGGGCAACAGAGCAAGGCTCTGTCTCAAAAAAAAAAAAAATAGTAATAATTCTAGTATTTCACAGGAATCCCTCTTAAGAAAACATCACCCTCTTCCCTGGTAGTAATGGATTGCTTAGAACTACTTTAAAAAAAGAAAAACAAACAAAACAAACAAAAAAACACTGGGGCAGGGGCTTACGGCTGTAATCCCAGCATTTTGTGAAGCCAAGGCAGGTGGATCACAAGGTCAAGAGATGGAGACCATCCTGGCCAACATGGTGAAACCCCGTCTCAACTAAAAATACAAAAGTTAGCTGGGCGTGGTGGCATGCACCTGTAGTCCCAGCTACTTGGGAGTCTGAGGCAGAAGAAGCGCTTGAACCCAGGAGAAAGAGGTTGCAGTGAGCTAAGATCAAGCTACTGCATTCCAGCCTGGGTGACAGAGCACAACTCTGTCTCAAAAAAAAAAAAAAAAAAATTGGGCTGGGCACAGTAGCTCACACCTGTAATCCAAACACTTTGGGAGGTCCAGGTGCATGGATCACTTGA
>PVKP010052702.1:0-12313 GCA_004027715.1 Plecturocebus donacophilus | reverse complement strand
AAAAAAAAAAAAAAAAAAAAAGTATAACACTTGTAAACAGCTATGCACGTAACAACAGAGCCCCAGGATACATGAAATAAAAGTGACAGAATTGAAGGGAGAGATAGAAAATTTTACATTAATAATTGGAGACTTCAGCCTAACTTTCAATAACAGATATAACTAGAGAGAAGATCAATAAGGAAACAGAGGACTTACACAACACTATAAACCAATTGGACCTAACAGACATGTACATAACACTCCACCCACAAGAGTAGAATACTCGTTCCTCTCAAGCACATTAATACACTTTCCAGGATAGATCACATTCTACCATAAAGCAAGTCTCAGTCAATGTAAAAGGTCTGAAATCCTACTATAAACAATTGTGTGCCAAAAAATTAAATAACATATATGAAATGGAAACAATTCTAGAAAGATATGAAGTACTCTAAGAGAAATTAAAAATATGATTCCAGAAAATACTGAAAATCTAAATAGGCCCATAACAATAAGTAAAGTGATTGAACCAGTAGTGATTAAAAAAAAAAAAAACACACCTTCCCACAGAGAAAAGTCCAGGGCCAGATGGCTTACTGGTGGAATCTACCAAATATTTAAAGAAGAATCTACCAAATATTTACAGAAGAATTTCTCTCTTTACAGAGAGAAGAGAGAGAAGTGTAATGAATTCTTACAATTTTATGCTAACTTGGTCTTGGCCATTTAGGTTTTTGCTATCTGGCTCAAATAACAGATTCTCATTTTCACTCCTCTGGCTGGGGCAAGCTACCCCTCACCCAACACCCACACACAGCCTCAGCGCCAGCAGTACCTCAAGATAACACCTCCTCATGGGATAGGGTTTTCGCAGCTGTTTGCTTTGTACTGTCCAATTGCTACCCTGCCTCCCAAATGCCTAAATTCTCCACCCTGAACCTCACCAAAGACAAGGGCCCAGGTTCACACTCCCCCTGCCTGCACTCCCCGACCCCATCTGTGGGGCCTCCGGGTAGGCCATGCAACCCCCAGGACCTGTGAGGAATGAAATATTTATTTCCATTCTGTGTCTCTGCTGATCATTAAAAGTGTGCTCTCCACTTCAAAGACCCTACAGTAAAATGAACAGTGAAAAGTTTCAACCCATTCTGTAAGGCCAGTATTACCCTGATTCTAAAAGCAAAGACACTACAAGAAAGGACAAGTACAGACCGGTGCCCATGATTAATATAAATGGATTATCAAAAATACAGCTAAACTGAATCCAGAAACATAGAAAACAAAGATCATGCCCAAGACCAAATGGAATTTATCCCAGTAATGCCAGGTTGGTTCGACATACAAAAATCAGTCATGTAATGCATCATATTAATAAAGAACAGAACACATGATAGATACAGGCAAAGCATTTTCATAGATCTTAATAGATGCAGAAAAAGCATTTTACAAATCCAACACACTTTCATGATAAAAATAAAACACTCAGTAAACTAGGAATCATGGGGAACTTCCTCACCTGATGAAGGTCACCTATGAAAAACCCACAGCTAACTTCTTACTTAGTGGTTAAAACTAAGCTTTCCCTGCAAGATTAGAAACAAGACAAGGATACCCATATGACCACTTCTATCTAACATTGTTCTGGAGATTACAGTCCTGGCAATTAGGCCAGGGAAAGAAGCAAAGGCATTCAGATTAGAAAGGAAGAGGTAAACTATCTCTAGCTGCTGGTGACATGATATCGTATATTGAAAGCCCTGGGGAGTTGCACACATGCACACACACTATCAGTGCTAAGTTCAGCAAGGTTTCAAGCGGGAAAGGTAAATTTTAAGGACCAAACATTCAACATAAACCAAGTATGAAGGGAGAAGAAGTGAAAAGCAAACCTGGAAGAGTATGCAGTTGTCCCCAACCTTTTTGGCAACAGACTAGTTTTGTGGAAGATAATTTTTCCACACTGGGATGGGGATGGGGGTTGAGAGGTGGAGGATGCTTTGGGGATGAAAATGTTCCATCCACCTCAGATCATCAGGCATTAGACTCTCATAAGCAGCGCACAACCTAGATCCCTCACATGCACAGTTCACACTAGGGTTCACACTCCTCTGAGAACCTAACGCCGCCGCTGATCTGACGGGAGGCAGAGCTCAGGTGGGACTGCTCACTCACCCTCCACTCACCTCCTGCTGTGCGGCCGGGTTCCTAACAGGCTGTGGATGGGTTCCAGTCTATGACCCAGGGCTTGGGGACCCCTGCACTTCAGCCAGGGCATATGGGGTTCTTGAGTCACGTTAGAGAGCTCTCACCCCTCTTAGTCACCACTTCCTCATTTACAAATGAAAACACTACTTGCGTGATAAGATATTCAGGTATGTGAAATCTCACAATGCTGTGTACACAGCATGGTGCCAGGCTTCTGGTAAATTCTCAGTAAATGTTAGCACTGCTGTGATTTCTGAAATAATAAAAGTGTGTTCATTTATGAGGTTCAAACTAAAAGGCAGATGGGGCTGCCTACGGGATGGGCATTCCAAGTCACCAAACTTCGCATGTTGACTTCAAGTGGAAGCGTGCATGAGGATGTGGGGAGGGGAATTGTCGCTAAAAATAAAGAATTCCAAACTTCTAGTGAATGTGTCTCATGTATGATGCTATGTTAAACACTTTATCTCTTTTAATTTCATAAGAACCCTAGGAGGTAGACTCTGTTGATATCCTCAATTTTCAGGTGAGAAAATTAATGCTCAAAAGAGCAACTTCCTTTTATAGCGTGAACCAGAACTCTTGGGGTGCAATACTGCCTTTACTAAAATATCAGGGGACAAAAAATGAAGTTGGGTGTGGTCATCTAACTCACATTTTAGGAGCATCAGTACACAACGCACTGAGGGGATAGTAAGGTCACTCAGCCGCCACCCTCGCCTCAAGGAGCTGTGGCTCGTACGCTAGCAAACTTCAGCAGATCCGAGACGTGGACTGGGCCCTTTCTTCACACTTCAGCAACAGAGCTGGAGGCATCTGAGCAGCATGTGCACACGCTGTGACCTTTAGATCACGGAACTGAAGCTGGCGCTCCTGTTTTGGATTAAGACACCTGTGCTGAGCGCTGAACACCAGTAAACACTTAGATATAAGTTGCTGTCTACAGCAAGTTATGATTGCCAAAGTGTGGTTCTCCCATTAACTGACACCTCATGGGCTTCCTTTCCAATTGACTTCTCAGGGCAAACATCCGAGTCCTTTCCCTACCTAGAACCTGACCCATTTGCAAGGATCATGGTTAAGTTGTACCTCTATAGACATTCCCACTATACTTTCAAAACTTCAGTCATTCGATGCTTGCTGACAAATGATGGAACCCAGCGTGGCCTGGGTCTCCCGTGGCCAATGCAACCACAGCATGGGTGAAGCCCTGCTGGCAGTCTCTATACCATGCAGGCCGTAGCACAGCGCTGGGGCTGGGCTGGAGCCCTGTTGTCTGTGCACTGATAAGGCTTGTCATGGCGCTTGTGTATTCTTTCAGGATTGCAGAGCACTGGAGCTGATGGCGAGACTGAATGAGGAAGTAGTGACTTGAAGAATGCTATGCATGTGTTCTCTGTCGCTCCTTCTTTAAACAAAGACACAAGGTCTTCGCTTTATTCTAAAAGGGGCAGCATCTCCTCGAGCCAATCGATTTTGGAGGTTAGAGTGGTGAGTGGTGACGAGCATCAGCCTAGAGCTCAGCAAACGGACTCACCTGCTGGTGCCACTTCCTCTGTGTCAGGTGCCGGTTGAGTGGGTTAAGCCCCCAAACCTCAGTTTCCTCGCGTAAGAGACACACGCTGTGATGTCTGCCACTCGTGGTGGTTGCGAGGAGCTGAATATCAAGCCAATAAGTATTTTTAATCTTCAAATGGTACCCATTCTTTGATAATATGTGGCATAAGTAGATCGGATGTTCACTTAATCAGACTGTGTCTTAGGTTTCAAACTTAGGAAAAAAGAGACAACATCTTCCTGCCTTAGCTGCAGAATTTGAAGCTTCCCACAGGGGAAGTAATTTCACATATAAGCATCATTCAAAAGAGTGACATTGAGCCATCACTGCAGCATGATGACATTTTTCCCATAAGATGATTTAAAATTGCAGTATTTACTATTATTTTTCTCAGGTGAAAATACAAGGAAACCACGTTAAATGTCATATTTAAGGAAGTGCCATAAAACAAAATTCGTAGGAGTCCTATGAGATGAGGAAGCGGGAGAAAGAGAGAGCTGTGGCCGGCAGGAGCCTTTGTGATTCAAGCTCCAGAAATTTCAAAGATGCTAAGGAGAAGTGAGTCAGAGCCCTGGCGTTTCTCAGATGCTCTTGTGAACTGGAGCTTTCAAATGGTTTGCCAGGTCATCACGGCAACCCCAGAAAATCTTCTGGTCTAGAAGGGAGAAGAACACAAACACATCAGCACAGAAAGACCATGTTTTAGTGACGCTCTTCCCAAGTTCAATGAGCCAGGGGACCACACACTTAAGTATACTTAAAATTCATTATGCCTCACCTCATGATAGTATTTAAATTGCATTAAGTTGTTTATTCACTCCTTGGACTTGTCAGATGAAAAACGTATTTCTGCCCTGACGCCAAGCTGCCGTGCCTGCCAGCGAAGGCGCACAGTGTGATCCCAAGGCCCACGGGGAGCCTGGAAAGAGGGCGAAGAGGGCCTCGTGTGCAGCTGCCAATTATTTAAATGATAACACTAAAAATAATACTTCACCATCATTTTACTGGATTTGAATTTTGTTAAATAAAAAAAAATTAACTGTAAACTTTAAGGTGCTAAGGAACGTAATGATTTTTAAAACTTCAAATAGAATAATTTGAAAGTAGATCTCAGTCTTTAACTGTAAGTCATCACTGCAGGTCAGTCTACAGAAAAATTCATCAAAATTTAAACAGAAGTGGGGAATTGAATACTTCAGTGTATTCTTCTGCATAAGCCGAAAGAAAAGAAATCAGGAAAAGCATTGAAAAGGATACAAATGTTAGGCTCAGAGGAAGATGTCCTATTCACCAGCAAAACCCCATCAGTATGGAACCTTCTGAGTAGTTCATGATAGAAACGGGGAAATCTCCTTCTTTGCCTCTCCCCAAATCCAGTAGAAGATAAATATAGATATAGGTAAATTTGCTGATTAAGAAAGATTCTTACAGTGATGAAATGTGATGAGAGCTCGCCATCTTTCCCAGGTTGCGGGGTGGAAGGAAGGTGGGAGCTGATGTCTAAAGTTTGTATCCTTAAGAACTCCCACAGCCTGAAGCAACATCTTTTTCAGCCTGTGGATATAGGAAGGGCATCATTAATCTGAGGACATGAGCAAGCCTCTCTCTCTTCTGAAGCCAAGTTCTACTTCTGGAGAAGCAGGTCTCCCTGTCGATCATATTTGCAGGGGCATTCCCAAGTTATCAGAAAAGTTCCCACATCCTAGCCAAGTCGCAGGTCCACAGATTCGCACAGGCACAGGTGAGCATCTGCTGCAGCTGCGCTCTCCTGTAAGCTGCTTGTTCTTTGCACAGGATACACGTCCCCACACTAGAAGCAGCCAGCCAGTCACGGGCCCGGCCCACAGCATCAAGCCACTGTGTTTCTTTGTCCAGTAGATGGAGAACTCTTTGGGGGTAAGGATCATGCTTGCTTTATTTAAACTCCCAAAACCTAGAATAGACCCTTGCCAACAGTTGACCCATTGCAAATATTTTCTAAACAAGTGAATGAAGTGAAAAGCCAGAGTTCTCATCGCTCAGCCGTCTTTATAGACCAGATGTCCGTTACCCGAGCAGGAAGAAAATGAAAACAGGTTTCCACGTCTAACGCTGCAGACGACAACCCTCTAGCTCCACCACCAGCCCACAGAGACAGTGGCTGTCTAGTGGCCGCACCACAAGGGCCACGTCCAGCAAGGCGGTGACCAGGTCCGGCCACTCAGCCTCCCCTCAGTAATGGGCACCCCCCGGATTAAGGGGATTATGTCTGACTCTAAACCTTGTTAAGAGAAAAAAGCGCATGAGCAAATTGGCCTGAGTCTCACAAGCGATGCCCGGCAAAATCTTTAGGGCAGACAAAATGTAAGAAAGAAAACTCTGTGGAGGAAGAGTGTGGTGGGCCAGGCTCTGGTTCAAATCCCCAGGTCGGTGGGCGGTTCCTCTTCCGCTAACCCCCCACCCCCAGCCACTCCTCCCGGTCTCCAGGAGAAGCCACACATCACTCCCACAGGGAGGAGGAGTGGCTGTCTGTGGCCTGAACCTGCATACTGTGGGGGCTTCGTGAGGGTCTAACACACCAGTCACCGCAGGACAGCACCGGGGTCCTGCCCGGGAGACCGAGAGGCTGCCAGGCCTCAGTGCTTTGACCTCTGCATGGGAGAGGCTCACCAAAAATATGGACCTCAGCACAGCTGAAAAGGTTAAAACCGTTTTCCTTTTGTTTTGTTCCCCCTAGTAAGATGTCGGGCTTGAATGCCTCGTGATATAATATTCACAGAAGACACAATGATAATGATGAGGAATCTACTCTCTAAAAGCTTTCCACTGGAGACACCTAGCCACCAATCAACAGAAAGCCAAAGAATGGGGACCAGGGAGCACAAATATGAACAACAAGGTTGTTTGTTTACTTATCTTGGGGTTACAATACTGGAGCACTCACAGGATGACCTTAGCAGGATCTTCAAAGGTTCCGTCCTCAAAATATCCACCCCACGTGGTTGTGCTGTAAGCCACAGGCTGTCATCCTCCCTCCTCTACCAGCAGGTCAGTCACCAACAGCTCAGCCTCCCTGCGCCGCGAGCCCTCACCCCCACGATCGTCCAGGCAGTCAGTGGATACATGCCATGAGCTCCCGGCTGTGTGGGGCACCGGAGATGGCCTCCTGTCTTCTCTATGGCAGCGCTGTCTTGTTCAGCTCTGCTTCTGACCACCCAAGGCCCTCCACTCGGCCTGGGCAAGGTGCCCGGGACACAGGGGCGCACACCCATGGTCACACCCCGGAATCCAGAATGGGCATCCTCATCAGCTCCACTCTGCACAGACAAACACTCCTTACTCTGCTATTAGCAGGCTTGGAATATTATTTTGTACACAGGCAAGAAAACATATCTTCAATAGATTACCCAATTTTCAGATGCCAAGACACAGAAAAAAGGTAGAGGTTTTAAAAATGATTCGAAAAATATTTTGCTGGGCTTATTTTCTTTGCTGTTTATTTGTGTTTATCAGTGATATGAAAAGAAGTCCCAGGAGAGGGGAGGAAATTCTTATTTACATATTGACTAAACCTCCTGGAGCTTTTTCTTCAACCAGCAGTGAGGCCGCGCCAGGGCTGAAGAGTCTGTGTGAGCGTGAACCACTGAACCAGCAGGGCGGCCTCTGGGCCGGGGCGGCTCCCCCTCGATGGAAGTCAGCCTTCGGAAACAGAGCCTGATAACAGTCACTTAGGATGCCCCACTAGCATTTATTAATAAATTCTGTAAATGGCTTCGTAGGCTCATGGGGCCGATAGCAGCTGGCTCGCCTGGAAATGAGCCCTCGTATCACTGACGCTAGGACCAGAGAGCCCAACTCGAAGTGTCACCGGAAAACTGAACCCAAGTGCTTTACAGAGACACTGCTGCCGCTCACACACCGCTGCAGAACCCTCTGTTCACTGATACGGCAAATAGATGAAGACCTTTTATAGATTACTCAAATCTAAACCTGAAAATAACAGGATTTGGATGTGTTCATGCTTTGTTGCATAGAAACCGAAGACCCCCAGATCCAGCCGGGAGAGCAATCCTAACGCACCGGACTTGGCCCAAGCGACGGCTCCAATCGCAAAGCACTGAGTAGCCCGGTGGGTGCCCACAGCATCAGGGGCCCTTTAAACCTCGTTGGGCCCAGCACTTCCCCTCTCACCTCAACTCCCGCCCCTCCAAGGAGGGCGGACAGGGAGACGGGGAGACACAGGCATGTGTCCTAAACAGGCGGGATAAAGGCAAGTCGAAAGCATTCCAGAAGCCACACCTTCTGGGTAGCCCCACGTCTTCCAGCATGTGAGGGTCACAGGCACCCCAGCCACGAGGCACACCCGGTGGCCTTGGCTCCTGTGGCTTTCTGCAGCTGCCTGTGGTCTGGGTTCAGACCGCTTCAGGTCCATCGGTGTCCTTCCCAAGTTCCAGCTTGGTCTACAGCCATGCAGCAGAACTCACGCTCAGAGCCCACGTGGGAAGCTGGGTTCTGCGTGGTTGAGCTGTCTTGCGATCCGTGAGGCATCGTGGGCTCCAGCAACACTGGGGCAGGAACTGAGGGAGGCTCTTTGGACAGTTTTTTTGTGGCTGATGAGTGGAAACACAAACAGAGAGAATTTGGATTAAATTCTCCACCTCTGTGACCCCAAGAAACAACTCTTCCAATGCCCCACCCCTCAAGTCTGGGCAGCCGCTAGGACCAGTGCTCACCCCAGCAGGCTGGGCTTGTGTCAGCCCCGAGGGGTGTCCAGGTCGCACCCTCGGGAGCCAGACTTCCACACAGGGCTTTCCAGAGGCCTCCGGGATGCGTGTGTCAGCCCTTACCAAGCGAGCCTCAGGTGCAAGCACTGACAGACACAGTCATGTCCAGCTTCAGACCCCGGAACAATGGCGAATTCGTGAGAATGACCGCTGAGTTCCCGAAGAATGCCTCTTGGTCCCCGGGCTGTGAGGGCACCTGAGCCACCCTTGCCGTGGTGTGCCGTTGCTGTTTCTAAGCCGAAACCGATCTTGCTGGTAAATGTCTGCTGCAGTCATCCATCTGTTATTCAGGCTACTAGAAATATCAGAGGGAACCCAGGTCATCAGAACAGTTCGTCTACGTGATGTCTGCCCCCTGTGAGTCCACGGGGATGGCCCCTGGCTCCTAGGAGGAGAGGCTGCTTCCTAAGTGACGTGAGGCACTGACACACGTGATGATGGTGATGCCAGATAACATGGCACAGCCCCACCCAGGTCAACAGGGCTCCCTCAGAGGCAGCAGCTGGGGCCTGAGACACTCAGCGGGAGAAGGGAGGGAGCCTGGGTTGTGGGCAGCCGAGTCCAGGGGACGGGGCCAGAACAGACCTCCTGCCACCAGCCCCTGGCCGAGCTCTTGGGTGTGCACAGAGTGGCAAGTCGTGCGGGTTCCAAAATCTGCCCCTGCCCCTCGGGACCCACACAGCCTCACAAACCCAATACATGGATTCTCTTCTTGTTTTTCTCTTGTTTTCAGTTAGCTTCGTCTGATCGTCACAACACCTGGCGTGTTCTGACCAGCACACAAGAGGCAAGGGTCACACTCACACCCACGACACACACACACACAACACTGAAAGTGTCTTTGTGTATCTTTGTGTCCAGTGATGTTGGCATCTGCTGTCAGCTTCAGCTTCTGCCTTCATAAAGCTTTTAGATCAATAGCAGAGTCCAACAAGCATACATGTCACCGATTAATCAACAAGTATCTGGAGACAGTCAGTATACCCTTCGCATTCTACTGCGCACTATGAGAAACACAAAGAATCGTGCTAGATGCTCCTCGGGCCCGGAGAACTGCACGCGTGATGAGAACACCCAGCTAACATCTATAAACAAGTGAATGCCCACAGATCCAGAGCTGCGGAGAGCAGACCCAGGGTACCCGTGTGCTCAGGGTGGCCTTCCTGGAAGCAGCACCTTCAGAGTTGGCTGAGGGACTGGCATGAGGGGAACTTGGAGAGGAGGACCTGTGGGTCGTGATAGACCCTGAGCAGTGAGCAGAGGGAAAAACAAAAAGAGCACATGAGGCCCACTTGTCCTGGGGAAAGAAGAGACGAAATAAAAAGAGCCCAGAGGGAGGAATGAGGGTGCATTCAGATGGGGTCCGCTGGTGTCAAACTCCAGTCACCGAGGTGCTCTCACCCGGCATGCAGGGAAAGCAGATCTCAGGATGTGCAGAGCTGACTGCGTCGACAGGATTCCAAAAATACTTCACTCCTGAGGCCCTTCCTGCCAAAACCTCGAGAAAGCTGACCTCCCAGAAATGTTAGTGTTGACCATAATGAGATCAAGCTCTGATTGCCCCACAGAGGGGCCCAAAGCCACCAAGCCCACCGGTGTCTCTCTGCACAGCGCTGGCCGCGCGCCTCCCTCCAGCAACGCCGCCCCACCCTGCGGTTCCGTGCAGGAAGCAGGCCCCGAGCTAATCATGATTGATTTACTGTGCCCGCACCCCCGACACCAGCAAGCTCTAAATGACCTTGCCAAGACCACCGCTCAGAGGACAGCCCGCTACACAGCTCCCCATGGCTGGAGGGGGCCCGCAATGTTCACAGGCTCCACAGAAGTGTAAAGATCGCAGTGAAACCAATGAAAACGTGTAAAACCAACTCCTAATTAACTCACTTCCTCAAAGACCAGGATTTACTCTCAGCAAACCCTCACTAATGAGAATTTCAAGAGCTGAGAGAAACCAGATGTACCGAATCTCCAGGACAGTGGAGGCAATCCTAGGGTGTAGGGGATTTTGTATACCTTCAACTTATCAATCGTGCTGAAAGCTCTCGGAGCGCTAGTCAATAAGTCATATTACCGAAATCTATGGTGTGGCCGTTCTAAAGGAAAATCAATCATTTTGTCATAAATAGGCTGGTTGCGAGATGGGAGTGAGTTTTTTCTCTAATGTTAAGCACGATATTCTATGTGGCACTCTTTAATTAAAAGCAGACAGGCTCTGCAAAGCCACGTCCACGTCTGCCTGCACCTGGATACACAATACGATGCACAAATATCCGTGTTCGTGTTACCATCATGCTGATTTATGCTTTATGTTGTACTGATTGTCTGAATCCTACCAGTTAAACAAACTGTACCATTACATCCTAAAGGATATTAAATTATGAGGTTGGCTACTATTATTTTCTGAGTCATAGTTTAGATAGGGTATATAATTCCTTCCACATCTTATATTTATAGCACGCAGCGTGTGTGTCATGCTCTATGTTTAAACATACCTGCCAGTAAATTTAAAATACATGTTGACCACTCTACCAATGTTCTCTGAGTGCATCCGTTTTTCACATCATTCCCAGAGCACTGATAACAAATGTGATCTGTTTACCACGTGGCTGATATTAACCCTGGGGGAAGATGTGAAAAGCCAGATACCAATAACCAATATCAGTATTGTGTTTCAAAAGGATAGATAGACAGATATTCATCATTACCTCCGTATTTTAAAAGAAAGTTAAACTTGGATGCATCTGAGTGGAAAATCAGGACGTACTGTTTCCCACAGGCTTTGACTAAAAGTTATGCGCGTTTTGTCCTCCCGGGTAAAGAAGCCACAAATCGCATGGCTGTCCTATTCCTTGAGGTTTTATGGTGAGCTCCTGTGTTTGGTGCTCAGCTTATGCCAATAAATTATTCACTAGGGCCAAGTCTCCACTGAGCACCCTTTGCACCGGTTACAAATTAGGCGTCTTTTGAAGCTGCCACCAGCCTCTCAGCCAGGACGTTCAGTGGATGCTGTGGCTGACGGCAGGATTTCCGCAGAGCATTCTCTTCCAAACAAGCACTGATTTAGGGTTCTTGAGCATCTGGTTCAACCACTTCTGAAAGCCAAACAGTGAAACCGGATTGAGCTCTGATAAAGCCGTGTGACTGCCCCACGGCTAGTTTTCCAAATGCAGCTTAGACGTAGGTGAGCCGCCTGGTGCCCCGTGTCCTGAGTCCCCACGTGAATGCCACCCTGGTGCCCGCTGGATCCCAGGCTCAGGCACGCCGGTGTCAGGCTCAGGAATCCATCACACTTACTGCCTCCGCCTAATAAAATGAGGAGATGTAATTAAAAGAGCATTTAATTGTTGAATGAGGTTCTCCAAGATAGGCAGAGATAAGCAAAGGTAAGAAACGTCCAGATGAACTAAACGCTACATTCTGGAAACGGCACGGAGATGGGGTGTGCTGTTGTTTTTCAGGGAGCGGCTGGCACCCAGACATCACCCCGGCATGTCACAGTTTAATTCATTCACAGCTCTGCCAGGACCCACCAAACGGCCGTGTGCAGGCCAGTTGCTGAGTGGCTGCTGTTGTTTCTCACGCCCTTTGTTTGGTCTTCACAGGCGGGCTACCTCCTGAATCCATAAGGAGCTCGCACTCCAGGCAGCGTCTGCAGGGAGGGCGAGGAGCTGTGAGCTGCGGTCCTTCCCCGCGGCAGAGGAGCTCAGCCGGCCTCCCACTGCATCCTAAGGACACGGCCTCACCCATCTGTAGGTGTGCGGGGGCACTCACACTCCACACACACACACACGCACACCACACACAC
>PVKP010052701.1:0-12310 GCA_004027715.1 Plecturocebus donacophilus | reverse complement strand
GAGAGGACCTGAAGAGGTATTAGGAAAGACCAGTGCAAGAGAACTTTTACCAGGTAGTGAGGACTGCCATTTATTGAGTTTCTGCTGTGTGCCTCACTCTGTTTCTGTTATGCTGTCATGTTTAATCTTCATTGCCATGTATTGTGGTAGGTAAGATTCTACAGAATTGAAGTGACTTTAAGTTGATTTTTTTTTAACCCAAAATCACACAAGACAAAAACTGTGCTTGTCAGGTTGACAGCAAAATTAATGTTTTTTGGCTTGCATTAGGTCATCACTGCTACTTTAGTATTCTCCCTAAGTCTCTTTCAGACAAGATGAACCCCTTCAGTTGGTCCTTTAGAGCAAGTTATATGTTATAAATTTGAAATACACATATTCTAGAAAAAGTAAGAAAATGTGATGGCATATTTGTTGATCATATTTTCTCCTCTAGGTGGCCATATTAATCTTCTATTTTTTTTTTTTAGGAACTACAAAAGGGATAATATCTGTAAGAAATTTTTGTAGAAAAAGAAACAATAATTTATCAAATCCTTTTGTTCACAATTTTAATTTATTTTTACTGTGTTGTGCTTAAACTTAAGGGCATCTTCTGATAAACTTCTTTTATTTTAAAAAGGTTGGTATCAAATATGGTTCATGGATATCTCTAATTGATGAACTAGACCAACCTCTGAAATTTCATTCACACTAATTAGTACTTTCTGTTTTTATATTAGATAGGAGAAGCTTATTAAAGATGATTCTATGTGAAGATCAAGTTCAGTATAAAATTACTAGAATATCTTTTGTTATTTATTAGCTTTTTATTATTCGTTTACCATAGAGATTACATAGCTATATTTATATATTATGGAAAGCTGTGTTATTAAATTTACATTATTTATTTTGGGGGCAAGTTAATGTAAAACACCATTGAAAAATAATTTTCAGTATCAGTTATGTCTTAGGGTATATAGCTTATACACACACACACACACACACACACACGTCATTTTCTTTGTTATAGCTATACCATGTTAACTTAGATGTTATCTTAAAATTAAGACTATCATATTTATTCCTTTTATTCATATTTTACTTTTATAATAATATTTAAGAGTAATAGATTATTTGTTTATATTTACTTGAAGTCCATTTTAACTAAAACTTTAATTTTTAAAAAAACTACTGATAGCCAGCTGTTGACTGGAAGCTTTACTGATAATATAGTTAATTAATGCATATTTTTAATGTTATTTGTGTTATATGCTGTATTATTACAGTAAAGTAAGCTAGAAAAAAGAAAATGTTATTAAGAAAATTATAAGGGGACTGTGTGCAGTGGCTCATGCCTGTAATGTCTCTACAAAAAATTTTTAAAAACTAGCCGAGCATGGTGGCCCATGCCTGTAATCTTAATTACTCGGGAGGCCGCGTCAGGAGTCCACTTAAGCCCAGTAGTTTGAGGTTACAGTGAACTATGATCATGTCACTAGACTCCAGCCTAGGCAACAGAGTGAGACCCTGTTCCTAAAAAAAAAAAAAAAAAAAAGGAAAAGAAAATATATTTATTGTTCATTAAGTGGATGTGGATTATCAGAAAGGTCTTCATTCTTGACTTCATGTTGAGTAGGCTGAGGAGGAAGAAGATGGGTTAGTCTTGCAGTCTCAGGTGTCAGAGATAGATGAAAATCTGTTTATAACCAGATTCTCACAGTTCAAACTCCTGTTCAAAGGTCAACCATACATGGTTTATTTAGATTTTTGGTAAACTTTTTTCTTAATTTCAGACTTTTATTTATGAACATCTCTCCTCTAAGGAATTCTTTATCGTATGTATATTTTTAAATATGGTCAATTTGAAGGGGAAATAATCTTGACTCATTTTACTGCATCTTTGGTGTTTTGGAGATCTTTTTATGTGATGGGATTAATTCCTCCTGATAGTGTAGAATTTTATTTTTTACATCTACAGTATTTAGTTTTCTCTTTTTCTTCCTTATTGTGATACAATATATACAGCACAAAACTTACCATTTTAAAAATGCTTGAATGTACAGTTCAGTGTCATTAAGTATATTGACATTGTTGTACAACCATAACCACTATTCCATCTCTAGGATTTTTTCGTCATCCTAAACGGAAACTCTATTCCCATTAAAAAATAACTCTTCATTCTCCTATCCCAGCCTCTGATAACCAATATTCTACTTTCTGTCTTTATGGATTTGACTACTCTAGGTAGCTCATATAAGTGGAATCATATTGTATTTGTCCTTTTTTGTCTCACTTATTTCAGTCAGCATCATGTCATCAAGATTCATCCATGTGTTAGCATGTATCAGAATTTTTTACTTTTTTCCCTTCAATTTAAAATTGTGGTAAGATACACATAACGTAAAATTTATCATAACCATTTTTAAGTGTACAGCTCAATAGTTTGCAGTCCTGTTGTTGTGCACCATCACCACTATCCATCCCTAGAACTCTTTTTCTCTTGGAGAGCTGAACTTCATACCCATTTAAACAACTTTCCATTACCCCTTCTCCAACCTTGGCAGTTACCATTCTACTTTTTGTCTCTGATTTTAACTGCTCTAAGTACCTCATATAAATGGAATCATACCCTGTTTGTCTTTTTGTGACCAACTTATTTCAATTAGCATAGTGTCCTCAGTTTCATCCATGTTACAGCATGTATCAGAATATTCATCCTTTTTAAAGATGAATAATATTCTGTTTTGTGCATGTGCCATATTTTGCTGAACCATTCATCCGCTGGTGGACACTTGTACTGCTTCTGTTTTAGCTGTTGTGAATAATGCTGCTGTGCACATGGGTGTACAAACACCTCTTTGAAACTCTTCTTTCAGGCCTTTTGAGTATGGACCCAGAAATGAAATTGGTAGATCTATGGTAATTCTGTTTTTCATTTTTTGAGGAATGGCCATACTGTTTTCCACAGCGTCTATACTATTTTACATTTCCTCCAGTAGCATACAAAGGTTCCGATTTCTCTACCTCCTAACCAACACTTATTATTGTCTGTTTTTTCAAAATAATAGCCATTCTAATAGGTATGAGGTGATATCTTACTGTAGCTTTGATTTGCATCTCCTTAATTAGTAATGATACTGAACATCTTTTCATGTGCTTATTGGCTATTTGTGTATCTTTTTTGGAGAATTGTCCAACTCCTTTGCCAGTTTGGGAATTGGGTTGGTTGTTGGTTGGTTTTGAGTTTTAGGAATCCTCTATATATTCTGGATATTAATCTCTTATCAGATATATAGTTTGGAAATATTTTTTCCCATTCTGGGCTGGCATTTTTTACTTTGTTGTTAATATCTTTTGATAGACAAAATGTTTTAATTTTCATGAAGTCCGCCTTGTCTATTTTTTGTCATTGTCTGTGCCTTTATTGTC
This sequence comes from Plecturocebus donacophilus, assembly GCA_004027715.1. Classification (NCBI taxonomy): domain Eukaryota; kingdom Metazoa; phylum Chordata; class Mammalia; order Primates; family Pitheciidae; genus Plecturocebus; species Plecturocebus donacophilus. Next base: position 8,899 of record PVKP010052701.1, on the reverse strand, counting down.
ATATCCAAGAAATCTGCCAAATTCATTTTGAAGCTCTTTCCCTATGTTTTCTTCTAAGAGTTCTGTAGTTTTAAGTCTTATAGTTATGATGTGATCCATTTTGAGTTATTTTTATTTATGATATTAGGCAACGGTTCAGTTTCATTCTTTTACATTTGGATATCTGGTTTTCTCAGAACATTTGTTGAAAAGGTTCTTCTACATTGCATGGTCTTGGCTTCCTGTCAAAAATCATTTGACCATATATGCCAGGGTTTATTTCAGGACTGTTTCATTCCATTGGTTGATATGTTTGTCTTTCACCAGTACAACAGTGTTTTGATTACTGTAGCTTTATAGTATATTTTGAAATCAAGAAGTTTGAGTCCTCCAGCTATTTTTCTCTTTTTCAGAATTGGGATCTCTTTGAGATTCCATGTGAATTTTAGGATATTTTTCTATTTCTGCAAGAAACGCCATTGTAATTTTGTGGAGATGGCATTTAATCTGAGATCACTTTGGGTATTACTGGCATCTTAACAATATAAAGTTTTCTAAACCATGAACATAGTGTGTCTTTTCATTTATATGTTTAATTTCTTTTGGAAATGTTTTACAGTTTTCACTGTACAAGTCTTTCATCTCCTTAGTTTATTCCTAAGTATTTTATTCTTTTTGATGTAATTGCAAATTGGATTGTTTCTTAGAAATTTCCTTTTCAGTTTGTTCATTGTTAGTGTATAGAGATGCAGCTGATATTTTTAGTGTTGACTTTATATTCTGCTACTCTGCTGGATTTGTTTATTAAGTTATGAGGATTTGTTTGTTTGTTTTTTGATGGAGTCTTACTCTGTTGCCCAGGCTGGAATGCAGTGGCGTGATCTCAGCTCACTGCAACCTCTGCCTCCTGGGTTCAAGTGATTTTCCTGCTTCAGCCTCCCAATAACTGGGATTACAGTTTCCTGCCACCATGCCCATGTCCATCCAGCTAATCTTTGTATTTTTACTAGCGATAGGGTTTCACCATGTTAGCCAGTCTGCTCCTGAACTCTGGACCTCAAGTGATCCACCTGCCTCAGCCTCCCAAAGTGCTAGGATTACATGTGTGAGCCACTGCACTCAGTCTGATTTGTTTATTAGTTCTAGCTAATTTGTTTATTTTTTTTCTGTGGTGGAATCTTTAGGATTTTCTGCATAGATCATATAACCTGTGAGCAGAGATAATTTTACTTTTTCTTTTTCACTTTGGATGCCTTTTATTTCATTTTCTTGCCTAATTGCTGTGGCTAGGACTTTCAGTACTATGTTGAGTAGAAGTGGTGAAAGTAGGCATGCTTGGCTTTTTCTTGATCTTAGAGGATAAGGTTTCAGTCTTTTATCGTTGAGTATGATGAGCTGAGGAGTGTTTTAGGAAAGTTTGTCAACTTTGTTGCTGGGATTCAGGCATGTCTGTGCATGACTATTGGACAGGGAGGAGAGTCAGAGAAGATCACTCACAAGAACAGTTTCTTGAGAGAGGTTTAGGAACCAGACGTGGTGAACTTGGCTCAGTAATAAAACTCTAAGTAGTATGGGAAGGCAATTTTTTGTTTTGTTTTCTTTGTTGAGACAGGTTCTTACTCTGTTGCCTAGGCTGTAGTGCAGTGGCACAGTGATGGCTCACTGCAGCCTTGACCTTATGGGCTCAAGTGATCCTTCCACCTCAGTCTCCTGAGTAACTAGGACTACAAGCATACACCACCATGCTGTCTTTTTTTTTTTTTTTGGTAGAGATGGGGGTTTTTCCATGTTGCCCAGGATGGGGCAGTTTTAAATATAGCTTGCTATCTGCATCTGTTGATAGTATCATATGATTTTTCCTCTTCATCCATATGTGATGGATTACATTCATTAATTTTCAAATGTTGAACCAGCCTGGCATACCTGGAAACTTGATTGTGGTTTTTATTCATTATTGGACTTGATTTGCTAATGATTTGTTTGGGATTTCTGAATCTTTCTTCATGGGAGATACTGGTCTGTAGTTTTCTTTTCTTGTAATGTCTTTGGTATTAGGGTGATGCTGGCCTCATAGGATGGTAGGAAATATTCACTCTGCTTCTGTCTTCTGAAAGAGAGTGTACAGAATTCGTGTAATTTCTCCCATAAATACTTGGTAGAATTTACCACTGAATCCAAAATTTCTGTTTTGGAAAGTTGTTAATAATTGATTTAATTTTTAAATAGATATATACCTATTTAGATTGTCTTTTTTTGTGTGAGTTTTAGAAGATTGTGTGTTTTAAGGAATTGGTTTATTTCACCTGGCTTATCAAATTTGTGGGCATAGAGTTGTTCATAATACTCCTTTGTGATCCTTTAATATCAGTGTGGTCAATGGTGACAGAGATTGGTATCTGTTTCTCAGATTATTTTCCTGTTACAGCTTTTACCTGATTCATGCCTGAGTTCTGTGGAGAGCAAGGGGGCCATTGTAAGACCTGAAAAAGCTGTTTTAATAAATCCTGTAATGCTCACCTGTTGTTGTTTAGGGATTCTTTCTAAAAGAAAGTAACAAAAAGGAGAGAAATTTATTCTTTCCCTCTTTGTTATGGACTGCTGTGCACTTCAGCACCTTCAGGATTTAGGGGGCAACTAGCAGAGAATGACTATGCCCGGAAGTAGAACAGGAAAGTAATACCTGGTGGAGCATTTAAATACCATGGCAGAGTTAAGTATCTTCCTTTTTTCTCTTCCCATGTGGTCATTCCTTTTCCCAGAGAAGAATGTCATTGGAATCAACTGAAGATGCTAGATTAAGACAGTTTAAGTACACTGCCATCATTTACCTCTAACTCAGATGTTTTTGTATGGTACCGACATAGCAGAATGGCATCAATGCAGTTGAATTTCAGTAGCTTACCAGCTGCTTCCATGGCCTTAGGAAAAAACAGTTAAGTAAGCACTGTTTTCTACCAGTTCTTACTACTTTTGTCTCTTGTATTACCTTTTCATCATCATCTTTTACCTTTAAATTGCCCTAAGCACTTTATCAGGTTTATCCCACACCAGATATCTCTTATTCTCAAATTATGTTTTCCTCTTTTACCAGTAGAAGGATTCTTTACCACTAGAAGTTTCCAAGTTATTTCCTTTCTAAAAATGGAAGTAAAAAAGGAGGAGCAGAAGAAAACCTAGCTTGAGTTAAGAGTGTTAAACCACATGAAATCATACTTGTTTGTTCATGATGTTAACTCCTCAGACCTACTTTAGTTTTTCATAAAAGTGACTCTGACTCTAGTACCGTTAAAAAAAACCCACCATTGAGAAGTAGAGTGTAAATATTAATAGATACAAATAAATACTTGAACAGAAGAGTATATCAGTGCTGTTGGTTTTTTATTTAAACAATGCGAAGACAAAAATTAGAAACTGATTAATTTAGCTCTACTGTTCTAGTTTTTTATGTTTTCCATTGTACTAATTGTTTGTGATAGAAGCTTACCTGTACATTTGCACTATTTATGTATTCTCTAAATTTGTTCATAGTACTCCCCAAAATACTGCATTTTCAATTTTTTTTTTGCCTTAAAACTGAGTTTTAATATGGAATGGGATCATTTAAATATCCTTTCTTTCCAGTTACTGCTGTAGTACGAACTAGAATGAGAATTAGGGGAGACAAAAAAAGTAGAAGTCAGTTATAATAGTGAAAACATACATTGAAATGTTCAGATGATAATGTCAGAAGAACATGTTCTGTCTGTCCCCTCTTGGGGTAGATATTAATCATGGTTTGAGTTTTGAGAAGTAAAAAGAAAAGAGACCTGACTGAATGCAAACTTTTATTGGACAATTGGGATAGACTGTGAGAATTAAATATAGAAGTATATAAATTGTACATTATGGTAATATGTTTCTCTGGCTTCATTCATGTTAAATAATTACAGAGCCATTTAAAAGAGGTAAATATTAACTGAATATCATTAGTTTGGAGTAAAATGGAATTGAGGTTCTATTTATTTTAATGTACACTTCTGAAAAATCTTTCATCTAAGCAATCTTAATGTAGAGCTCTCTTTTTGAGATTTCCTACCTTTGAGAAAATAAATTACATTGAAATCTCTGATGTGTGAGTCAAAAATTACCTTGAGAATATAAGAGGTGTTTTGATGCCTTAGAATATCTCTTTCGTTTTACTTGATATGTACTCATAAGGGTAAAGATTTTCCTAGAAAATCAGATTATATTTAAGTCTGAGTTGTTGAAATGCCATCCACCAAAAGTAAGATTATTTAATGGATTTTGAGTCTTAGTAAGACAGTTATTTACTACCCAGATAGTTATGGAAAATAGCTTTGGCTTCTTATCATTTAACCAATCTTTTAGTCATTGTACTTTGATTTTAGTAGGTAAGTGAAAAACATCATGGGATTTTGGTTATTGGTAACTTTGAAAATGCTTCTTTAATTAAGTATAAATTTAATAAAGCATAACACTTTATAAGGAAAGTATTTACACCCTTAAAGTTTTTTACTTGTTTCTCAAAGAATATACCCCTAATATTTTTTATAATTTCATAGTGAATAGCTTTTTAAAGATGATGGATTACAATATTTGGAAGTCGAAAAATCTGTATTTTTAGTACATTAATAAAAAGTATAGTTCTGCAAATAACAATGGCTATAATTTATGAATGGTTATATGGTAAACACTATTGTAAACATTTTACGTAAATTAACTCATTTGATCTTCATAACTGTAAGAGACAAGTTCTGTTAGGGTCCATATTTTGAAGACAAGGAAACTGAAACACAATGAGGTTAAGAAACTTAGGTCTAAGGTTAATAGTAAGTATATGGCACGACGAAAATTTAAATACACATTATCTGCCCTCAGTTCTAATGCACCAGACTCCTCCACTGAAATAACTTAGATAACATAATGTGAGAAAAATTTTTGTGTACAACTGTTAACACCCAAGTAAATCTTTATTGCTGTTTATTTTTATTCTGTAATAGATGTTCATTATAGAACTATCAGAAGTTAAAATTTATATAAATATATACATATATATATTTTTAATAGATGTAAGGGGTACATGTAAGGGGCACAAGTACAGTGTTGTTGCATAGATATATTGCATAGTGGTGAAGCCTGGGCTTTTAGTGTAATCATTACCCAAATAGGGTACATTGTACTCATTAGGTAATTCTCATCCCTCACTCCCCCCATTTTCCCTCCCACTTTTCTGAATCTTCAGTTTCTGTTATTCTACTCTCTCTGTCTGCATGTAAATATTATCTAGCTCCCACTTATAAGTGGGAGCATGCAGTATAGACTTTATGTTTCTGAGTTATTTCACTTAAGATAACGGCCTTCAGTTTCATCCATGTTGTGGAAAGAGACATGATTTCATTTTTTATGGTATGTGTAAACCACATTTTCTTCATTCAGTCCTCTGTTGTTGAACGCTTAGATTGATTCCATATTTTGCTACTGTGAATAGTGCTGTGGTAAACATATAAATGCAGATATCTTCTTTGATATAATGATTTCTTTTCCTTTAGGTATATACTCCAGTACTGGGATTGCTGGATCGAATGGTAGATCTACTTTTAGTTCTTTCAGAAATCTCCATACTGTTTTCCTTAGAGGCTTTACTAATTTACATTCTCACCAACAGTATATAAGCATTCTCTTTTCTCCACATCCTCACCAACATGCTGTTTTTTGATTTATTAATAGTAGCCATTCTGACTGGTGTCATATGCTTGTTGGCCTTTTGCAAAATGTCTGTTCATTTCCTTTGCCCACTTTTTAATAGGACTATTTGAGGAGTTTTGCTTGCATTCCTCATAGATTCTGGATATTATTACTCCTCTATCAGATACATAGTTTGCAAATATTTTCTCCCTTTCTTCAAGTTGTTTGTTGACTCTGTTGACTCTTTTTGCTGTGCAGATGGCTTTTAGGTTATGTAGTTCCATTTGTCTATTTTTGTTTCTATATTTTGTCTATTTCTATTGTGTTTGCTTTTGATGCCTTAGTCACGAATTCTTTGTCTAGGCCAATGTCCAGAGGAGTTTTTCCTAGATTTCCTAATAGGATTTTTAAAGTTTCCAGACTTGTATGTAAGTCTGTAATCCATCTTGAGATAATTTTTGTGTATGGTGAGAGATAGGGGCCCAGTTTCATTCTTCTGCATATAGCAAATGAATGGAAATCCAATTTTCCTAGCATCATTTATTGAATAGCATGCCATTTCCTCAGCGTATGTTTTGGTTGACTTTGTTAAAAATCAGTTATTTCTGGGTTCTCTATTCTGTTCCATTCATCTATATGTCTGTTTTTGTACCAGTACCATGCTGTTTTGGTTATTATAGCCTTATAGTATAATTTGAAGTCAGGTTATGTAATGCTTCCAGCTTTGTTCTTTTTGCTTAAGATCGTTTTGGCTCTTCGGGCTCTTTGTTGATTCTATCTGAATTTTGGGATTGTTTTTCTAATTCCATGAAAAATGATACTGATATTTTGATAGGGATTGCATTGAATCTATAGATTGCTTTTTGTAGTATGGTCATTTTAATAGTATTGATTCTTCTAATCCCTGAGCATGAGTTGTCTCACCATTTGTTTGTATCGTTGATGGATTCTTTCATTAGTGTTTGGTAGTTTTCCTTGTAGAGATCTTTCACCTTCTTGGTTGAATGTAGTCCTAGGTATTTTATTTTTTTGTTTTATAGCTATTATAACTGGAATTCCTGTCCTGATTTGGATCTCAGCTGATTATTGTGGGTGTATAGAAATGCTACTGATTTCTGCACATGGATTTTGTATTCTGAAACTTTACTGAATATATTAAACCTTGAAGTCTTTTGGAGGAGTCTTTAGAGATACGATTATAAGTCTTTAGATATAAGATTTTATCAGCAAACAGAGACAATTTGACTTATTATTTTTTAATTTGGATTACCTTTCTTTCTTTCTCTTACCTGATTGCTCTACCTACGACTTCCAGTACTGTGTTGAACAGGAGTGGAGAAAGTGAGCATCCTTGTCTTGTTCAGTTTTTAAGGGGGAATGCTTTCTTTTCCCAATTCAGTATGATGCTCGCTGTGAGTCTGTCACATATGGCTATTATTTTGAGATATGCTCCTTCTATATAAGGTTTGCTGAGAGATTTTATCATTAAGTGATGTTGAATTTTATCAAATGCTTTTTCTGTATCTGTTGAGATGATAATATAGTTTTTGTTTTTAATTCTGTTTATGTGGTGAATCTCATTTATTTATATGCTTATGTTGAACCATCCTTGTATCCCTGGAATAAATCCTGCTTGATCATTGTGTATTATATTTGTGATATACTCCTGGAATTCAGTTTGCTAGTACTTCGTTAAGGATTTTTGCTTCTATGGTCATCAGGGATATGGATCTGTAGTTTTCTTTTTTTGTTATGTCTTTGGCTGGCTTTGGTGTAAGGGTGATACTGGCATAGTAGCATGAGTTGGGGAGCATTTCTTCCTCCTTGATTTTTGGGAACAGTTTCAGTAGGATTTGTATCCATTCTTCTTTGTATGTCTCATATCATTTGGCTGCAGATTTATCTGGTCCTGGGCTTTGTTGTTGTTGTTGTTGGGAGATTTGTTATTACTTGTTCAGTCTCACTACTCATTATTGGTCTGTTCAGAATTTCTGTTTCTTCCTGGTTCAATCTGGGCAGATTGTTTGTTTCCAGGAATTTATCCATGTCCTATAGGTTTTCTAATGTGTAAGTGTAGAGATGTTCATGGTAGTCTCTGACAGCCCTTAGTATTTCTGTGGTATCACTTATAATGTCTGCTTTTTAAAATATCTGATTGTGCATATTTGAATCTTGTCTCCTGTTTTGTTTGTTTGTCTTGGTAGCAGCCTATCAATTTTGTTAATCTTTTCGAAGAACCACCTTTCATTTGGTTGATCCTTTGTAATTTTTTGATCTCAATTTTATTTAGTTCTGCTCTGATCTTTGTGACTTCTTTTCCTTCAGTAATTTTGGGTTTGCTTTTCTCATTCCTTAAATTGCAACATTAGATTGCTGACTTGTGATTTTTCTGGGTTTTTTTGTGTGTGTGTGTTTGTTTGTTAATGTAGGCCCTTAATACTATAAACTCCCTCTTAGCATTGCTTTTGCTGTATCTCAGAGGTTTTGGTATGTTGTGTTTCCATTTTCATTGATTTCAGAAATATTTTAAATTTCTGTCTTAAATTTGTCATTGACTCAAAGATCATTCAGGAGCAGTTGTTTAATTTCCATGTATTTGTACAGTTTTGAGCCTTCCTCTGGGAATCAATTTCTAGTTTTATTCCACTTTGGTCCAGGAAGATATTTGATATTATTTTGATTTTTAAAAAATTTATTGAGACTTGTTTTGTGGCGTACTATATGGTTTATGTTGGAGAATATTCCATGCACCAGTGAGAAGAATGTATATTCTGTGGTTGTTGGGTAGAATATTCTGTAAATTTCTGTTAGGTCCATTTAGTTTAAAGTCTGATTTAAGTCCAGTGTTTTTCTTTGTTGATTTTTTGTCTTGATGATCTGTCTCATGCTATCAGTGGGATGTTGTAGTCCTCCACTATTATTGTATTGCTGTCTTATCTTAGATCTAGTCTTAAGTGTTTTATGAATTTGGGTGCATATAAATTTCAGATTGTTTTATCTTCTTGTTGAATTGATCATTATATAATGACCTTCTTTGTCTTCTTTTACTGTTGTTGATTTTAAAGTCTGTTTTATCTGATGTAAGTTTAGCTATTCCTACTAACTTTTGGCTTCCACTTGAATGGAATCTTTTTCCATTCCTTCACCTTCAGCCTACAAGTGTCCTTAACCAGTTAGGTGGATTTCTTTTAAGCAGCATCTGGTTGTGTCATGTTTTTTTTTTTTTTTTTTTTTT